>JAEANM010010253.1:0-15894 GCA_017656035.1 Myanophis thanlyinensis
TAATTCATTAAACATGAAACTCAGTCAACTGAACATTTAAAAATGTATCACCAATATTATTGACTGGCACTCATAGTTGATACAGATTGTTGCCAGCATCCTAGGTATCGACTGAGTATCTTCTTAAAATATATGATGTTCCGAGTTTTTGCAATTCTTCTGGTATTATATTATTGTAGGAAGCTGCACTTTCTTGATGTTGTTGTTATTATTATTATTATTATTATTATTATTAATTTAATCTTCAGTTCAGTTCACAGCCTGGGACAGGTGAAAATTTAAGAGTTCAAATGCTAACCGAGAACCTAAGAGCTGTTAAGGTAACATTTGAGTATACAGGCAGTTCCAAGTAAAGTGGTTTCTTTTTTTTTGCCAAGTAGAATATTCAGGTGTAGTAAACTGAAACGTTCTATGCTCCTTTTACTCTTGGTAGAACCATTGATTTCCCCCTCCCTCCATAACTGCTCAACTTCAACTTGCTAATTATTATTATTGCTTCCATTTCATCCAGAACTTCAAAGAAAAGTGTTTATTATGAACTGGTTTTAATAATAATAATAATAATAATAATAGGAAATGGAACAGGAGTTCGGGACATGGAGAAAGAGCCAGGCACAGACACACACATTCCTTTTCAGAAGGCCATAGAAGGGGGCCATCTGAAGCCCAGGTTGTAAACTGCCCAGAGTCATTTAACTCAGGTGGGCGCTGTAGAAATTAAATGAATGAATGAATGAAAAATAAATAAAGCAAGCAAGGAAGCAAACAAACAAACAAAAGCAAGCAAGCAAAGGGACCCTTTATTTGGTCACGAGGGTGAAAGGAGTGGAAGTAGGAGAGCGCCTTTTTTGCCAGAGCTCTGAAAAAAAATAAAAACCACCTCGTTTCTGGATTTTGGGACTTCAGACCTCCAACACCTTTCCTCCTTAGAGAGAGGAGCACCTTTTGAAGGATTCGGGAGGAACCGGTAAAGCACCTGGGTGTAAAAAGAAAGGAGGAACGTACGGTTTCCTCCACTGATTGTCTCTGGGGTGGGGTTTACGAAATAACCCCCCCTTTCAGGGCCTTAGAGTGCATGCTGAGGGGTCGGATATGGATGTTTTGTGCGCCTAAACCTTATAATGTTTAGCCCCAGTGCAGGAGCATTCATTGTGAAAACAACCATCGGACTGATCCGGACCGGTGCGTGGAATTTTGAGGAGGTCATCTGTCTAATTCTGCCCCTTCGTCCACCCACCCCCGAGACCAAAGACATTCCCACACCATTCCCTCCCCATTGTTTTTGGCTACATCCCTAATTTAAGGAATACCACTGGACAAATGGGTGGGTGGGAGAGAGGCAAGCTGCTAAGTGAAGCTGGCAAGGGACGCCAGAGACCCTTGTTGAAGCGCCCATCAACTAAGAGGACGGGAGAAATGAATTGCACTCCAATTTAAAACCCCGGTGTCTTTCGCCCGGTTTAGGGTTAAGGATCGGAGACGAGCAGATGTTCCTGTCTGCTGGCGTTGAAAAAGGACGCCATCTTCGCAAGATGTCCAGCTGTTCCAAGGCAAACTGCCTTTGGCAATTGACCGGTGGGGTGTATTTATTTATTTATTTGGTCAATGCTGTTGAGGTTCAAGCGGTGCTCCAGAGGTTTTGGGATTCCACCCAAGGTGCTTATCACAACCGCTAACTATCTTGGCTCTTTGCTTGTCGCCACGGCGAGGTCTATTTTTAGTATTGCTATAATTATTCGACGGTTTGGTTCTTTCGCTCGCCTCTTCCCTTACACACAACCCTCCTGTTTCTCTGGCGGCGGGATGCAGGAAGGCCTGGGGTGGGGGGGCTGGCTGTCGGTCTTCCCCTGTCCTTCGGAAACTGACAGCTTCTCATCGCGGGGTCTTCTCTGCCTATTGGCCTTGGTCCGAGGGAGCCCTGCTGCCTGTCATTCGCTACACAGAGGCGATGGAGTCAGCGCGCCGTCCTTAGCCGGCACAGGGACTCGTAAACAGAGCTGGCCGCTCTGCGGACACATAGGAGGGGATGGGTGATCTCTCCAGGTCCCTGGTTTTCTGTGCCGCCTTCCAAGGATCGCAGAAGCGCGCGCGCGCGCGCACACACCCACACATGTATATGCCAAGTTTTTTCTTTAGTGGCCTCCAGCCTACCCACGCCACATTTTATCGCATCAATGAAAGGGACACTATTTTTAGAAGTCCTCCATTCTCTCTCTCTCTCCTCTCCAGCAAAAGTGGGAACTGCTACTGGTCACCTCAGGAGCAAGGTTCATATCAATGACCAGCGACACTGGGCAATGCGGCGCCCGGATTTGGCCATAAGCGGTAGTTCGTACTGGCAATTCATGGGGCGGGGAGTGTGTGTGTGTGTGTGTGTTTGTTTGTTTTTGCCTTTTCCTGAAGGGGATACCCTGCCTATCCCGTTTAAAGTTTTGAAAAACAAAAATATAATTTCTACAAGGCTGGTTCTCTCAGCAGAGTCCCACCCCCAGAGGTAATTCAGCTGGCAAATTCGGCAAATCCTCTGGATCCCTCCACATTTAGGTAAAAGGTCCAAAATGAGAAAATATGGAAGGTTGAATTTCAGGGGGTGGGGGGGAGCGGCTTTAAGGCTACAGCAATTCCTCGCATTTGAAGGAAGGGATTTTATTCTATTCCTCTCTTTAAAAAAAAAAAAAAAACATCACTTTTCACTATCCCAAAGGAGCAGTGGTCAGAATTTTAAATAAAAGCATTTATTCCCGTTTTATTTCACCAAGCCATAAAAACATTAAAATATTTTTCAAATGCTTTCATTTGTGTCTCTGTATTTTTCTTGACGAATAAAATCTGATTCCTGGCTAAATTCCTTCCGGGTTCTTCTTCTTTTTCTTTTTTCTGTTTTCTTTTGGTTGTCCTGGAGATGCAACAAGGTTTTTCTCTTTTTGGCGAGTGTGTGTGTGTGTGTGTGTTGGTTTTATCAGAGGCTGGGAGAAACCAGCGGGAAAGTGGAACGCCGCCAATGGATCCGGAATTATAGAGGAATTTGGGGAAGAATTTGAACGTGAATTATTATTTCTCTCGACCAGCAAGCAGCCCGCTTAAAGACCGAAATAATTCCACAGGATGATGCTTAATTAAAATGTATTATTGTATACCAGTGATTGCGTGGCCTCTGTAGATGCCACACGTTAAATAAGTTCCACGGGAAACCACGGAAGGACGTGCTGGTTTTCCTTTTCTTCCTTAATGGTGGCAACTGGAAGCGCAAAGGGAAAAAAACCCGCCCCGGGTTGTGGGAGTCCTAGGCCCAGGCTAACGGAGTCTCCGCGCTGGAGAAAGCCGGGAAACCTTCCCCAGCTAGTCCAGAACTAGGAAAAACTGCCCGGGAGAAACGGGCGTCACGCGTCCACGCACAAACATACACCACCCTCAGCTGGTTAGGAAATGCCCTGGGTGGTCTAGGAAGGCACTTTTGCCCAAAATCCGGGGCTGCTTAAAAGACGCGGAGCGCGGCGTCTGCAGACCCAGCCTTCCTTCTCTTCCGTCCCTCGCCCCTTCCCCGAATTCAAGTCCTCCACCAGACCAAGCAACCTCGGCATCCAAGGAAGTGAGCTGCGGGGCCCTCGATCGCTTCTGCCCTTGGTGTCATTCGGAAAAGGGGTGACACACACACAACCCACTCACCACCCCACCCCACCACCCACTCGTGTGTTGAAACTGCGAGTTCGAAGGGGATCCCGCGTTTCTCCGGGAGGGGAAGAGTACAGCAAAGCTTCATTTGACGTACTTCTGCCTTTGATTAAAATTAGTCAGTCGGGGAAAAGCCACGCGGGGATTCCTCCGTGCTTTTTGGCACCCGGAGACTAACGCGGTTCTCGTCCCACCAGTCCTGGGAACAGGGAGGACGCGACTTCTAGTTCTCATTTCCGGGCTCGGAGAAAGGGTTGGAGGTGCGCCTGTCTCGGAGCCCAAGAGGCAGCGTCGGGCAGTGGGGAAGGGGCTGAGCTAGGATAGGGTCCTCCGTGGAAACCGGTTGGGTGGATTCAGGGCCACCTCTCCGGCCCCCCTCTCCCTCTACCCCAAATGTTGAAGGCGAAAACTTTCGTCCTGCAAACCCGCGCAAGGTGTTCTGACGTGTGGATGAGGGTCTATATACCGGTATATTGTTCAGACCTGGTTAGAACAAGCAGCAGCTTCAGCAGGACAAGACACCGGCGGGACTGGGCGGGGGGGGAGTGGGCAGGGGACTCAGTTACACCGGGGAGACGTCCCAGGACCCTGAAGGTTCGGGCAGCCTGTCTGTGCAATCCCGTTTGCCTCGCATTTTCCCGGCTCAACCGATGGATGGATGGGTAGAGATGGAATGAAAGGAAGGGAAAGAGGAAAAGAAAGCGAAAGGAAAGGAAGAGAAGGGAAGGGAATCAGCCCTCGCGAGGCGCTTCCTAGCCTGCAGCCCGAAAAGGGGCAGGGGGGCAGCCAAAGTGCTATGCCAAGGCTGCTCTGACGGGCCCTGAATCTCGGACCGGTCTCCGGGAACGTTTCTACTCCGGACAGTCCGTTCTTCCCGCTCGGCGAAGCAGCGCCTGCTCTCCCCAAGCCGGGGGCGACAGCTGGGCCAGCCAAGAGACGGACTCCCCCGGGGGTCTGCCAGCCCTGGGGGCCAAGAGGAATCCCCAAAGGCCACCGCGGGCATTGGCGGGTGAAGATGGGAGGGAGCCCCCCGCCCGTTCTTTGTTCGCCAATGAATGAACCGGGCAGGTCTCGCCAGCAGGAAATTACGTGCGGTGGCGGGGGAGGGGGGTTGTCTAGCCGCCCGCCCGCCCCCATCTCGCTTCCCACCCCTCCCCCCAGTTTCGGAGTGGGGGAAGCTCGCTCAGCGGAGGCGGGCCGAGCCGGAGGAGGGCGGGGCTCGGGAGGGTTCTGGCCGAGATTCGCCCCGCCTCCGCCGTGGCCGGGGTCGCCTGGAGCCGGGGATGGTCCAAGCTGGACGGCCGGCTGGGGCGGGGGCGGGGGCTGGCGGCGGGGCGGGGGGGCAGGGCTTGCTGGCTGCGCTGGCCCGCTCGCCTTTCGCTCATCAGAGAGAGACGGCGCGGAGCTGGAGAGCGGGAGGCAGGGGCGCAGCGCGGGGATGGAGGCGGAAAGAGCGCGCCGGACCGGAGAAGTTTGACCCGCCCGACCCGGCCGGGGGACAAGCCATGGCCGAGGGTCTCGTAGACATTGGAAACCGCCGCGCTTCTGGCTCTGCCGCCGCCGGGACTCGGCCCGCTTCTCAAGGCAGCCGAGGCTTCTAGGGAGACGCAGCTCCGGGACTTCGGGGGTCGCTTCGAGCCATCTAGGTCAGGGGCAGCCGGAGGCCTCCAGAGCGGGAAAACTGGCCGAGGTTCGCCGGGCGCCATGCCGCCCCCTTGGGCTTCCCGGTCCCCCGTTGGCTACCCCAAGTAGCGGTCGGGAAGAAGGGGCTCCGCAGAGAAACCGCCCATGTTCCACCCCGGCATGAGCGATGGGGGCAGCGGCTCTGGCAGACGCGCCCTCCTCCTGGGCGACCCCGGCGGCCCCTTCGAGCGGGCGCGGGACAAGGAGAGCGCCAAGGGAGGCGGCGGCGAAGGAGGCGGAGGAGGCGGCGGGGAGCTCAGGGACCTGGCGGCTGGGACGTCGGCTTCCAGCGGCCCTTCCCAAGAGTGCGTTTCGGAGAGCGGCAACCAGTCCCCCGCGGGCGAAACGGATTATTGCCGCCGGATCCTGGTGCGAGGTAAGGGCCGCCTTCGCTTCCGAGGCCCCCAGCCTAGCAACTTCAGAGGTAGGGGGGCGTTTGGAGACTTCTCCCCCAGCAGCGCCTTCTTGATTGAGCCCCCATCTAGCCCAAAGCCCCCCCCGGGGGGGTTTCCAGCCTTCTTCCTCTCCAAACTCGGCTGGTCTTTGCGACTCCAGAGAGCCCCTCCCCCACCAGCGCGCACCCCTCTTTCAGCCCCCTCGGAGCCCGGGTTCCCCTTTGAGGCGTCCCGTCCCCCGTCCCCAAGCAATAGCGGGTCTCGAGTTGGTTGCGTTCCCACTACGAGGCCCTTTTTGACTGGCGCCTGGTCCTTCCTCCGGGTTCCAGCTGCGCCGCAGACCGATCCGGTCCCGGTTCCTTCTCCCGGGGGGGGGCGGGGTCTCTTTTCGATCGCCCACCCCCACCCCCACCCCATTCCACGCAGGGGAGGAAGAGCAGCCAGCCCAGGTGGGATTTCTGCTGGTGCATTTGGGGGGAAAGTGGAGTGGAGAGGATGGAGGGAGCTTAGGCGAAGATGTTTGCATGCGCGTGTGTGTTTGCTTGTTTGTTTATATTTGTGTTGGTGTGTATTTGTGTGTAATTGTGGCTGGAAGAGCTCCAGCGACTGAAAGGGCAACTCTTATTGGGTCCGGCAAGGAGGGAGGGGGCGCTCTGGGGGAATCGCTCTTGCCCGCATCTGCTCTCCCCCACCCCACGCCCCCGCTTTGCCCGGGCTTCGGGGCACGGGGCGTGGGCTCGCGCTTGTCCCCGCACCAGCCTCGTCGCAGGGAAACCGCGTCACCGTGGCCTCAGACAGCCCAGCGCGGGGTTCTTCTCCCCGCCACCCGCACTTGGGGCTTCACGAAGAGAAAAGACACCACCACCCCTTCCCGGGTCATATGTCCCCCTCCATCCTCATCAAATGCGGGCCTTGGGTCTGGGGAGGATAGAAACGGGAGTCCCGCAGCTCACTTGGCTTAGGTGGGAGGGAGAGAGGGGGCACCGCCGGCAACAACGGAGGGGTTTCGCCAAGCAGACCCTGGACCGGGCCGGACAGCCGGGTCCCTGGAAGATCTGACTGAGAATCAGCCCCGGAGAAAGGGGAGGGGGGCAGACTCCTCAAGGAGAATGGCTTGGCTCTGGCGGGGGGGGGGGGAGGAAGAGGAGGAGGAGGAAGGTCGGGGGGTCTTGGTCCTCCTCCCCTCGCGATCCTCTTCCAGGCCCAGACGATTCCTCCTCCAGGGGCGATTTTCGCGGCCTTTCAACTTCAAAACAAACACCTGCGCTTGGCTTGGCCGGACCACCCCTCCGCACCTCCCCACTTCCTTTTCTTTATGGGCTCCGGCGATTTGTCGTGGGAACCCTTAGCACACCTGCTAGCTTCCTGAGGTTATTTGGCCCAGGTTGTGCGCTGCGCGGGCTGGGTTGTTTTCTGGACTGTGCCGCCACGACAGGGGATCTTCGCGGTGAAATCGGCCTCCAAAGCAGATGAAGCGACCTTCGGAGGGGGGGTGGGGAGTCTGCCTTTCGCTCCTCCGGTGGGGAGCGGAGTTGCCTTTCCCCGCTGCTTGGCTTTCGGGTGAAAGTCCGGAGGGTCAGCGGCGGCCGCAGCGGTTGTTGGCTGGACCCTCGTAGGTGACCCGAAGGGCTGCGGAGAGCGGGGTGGGGGCTTCTTTGCTACTCAGGCCGAGAAGCGTCTGAATTGTCCTTTTCGGACACCCCCAGTTGCAAGCTCTGTTTCAGAGGGATATTTACAGCGCGCGTGGGGGGGGGGTTATTTACAAATGGGAGGGCGAACTGGGGAGGCTCTCTTTTCTCTCTTTTCTTCCCCAAATGTTATACGGATTGAGAAATAAATCCTGGAGGACGGCGGGCCTAAAAGACGCCCTTTGTGCGCGAAATGCCGGTTGAAAGACAAGGAGGCACTGGAATAGAATTGTTACTACTAGTAGTGCTGCTAGTAGTAATAATTCTCTAGTAATCACAGTATTTATTAGCTGCCCAATTATTATATAAAGGAAATGCAAGGAGCTACCAGAAGTATTACTATTAGTAGTGATACTAGTGTAGTCATAATATAGCTAATAATTATACTATAATAGTTAGTATGCTATTACTAATGTTAGTAATAATAATTCTCTACTACTACTATTAGTATTTATTAGATGCCCAAATATGAAAGGCAAGGAAGGAGAATTACAACTAGTAGTAATGCCAGTAGTCATAGTATAATATAGCTAATAGTTGTACTATACCAGCTAGTATGCTATTAGTCATTACTAATGCTAGTAGTAATATTTCTTTACTAGTATTAGTAATATTTATTAGCTGCCCAAATATAATACGAAATAAAGGAACGAAGAGGCCCTACGTGTCCTTTTGTGACTAAAATTGTTGCCCGCGGTTTGGCCGAAACAGGGGCTGCCCCCCCACCGGTTTCCCAGCGCGGCAGGCCTCCTCCCTTACTCTTCCGTTTCCCCTTCGGAATCTGGGGGGAGGCAGTCGAGAGTTGCCCGCGGCTCTAACTAAAACCGGCCTCCCTTCGGCGGATCTCAGGCCGACCTCCGGCTTTTCCTTCCCTTCCCTTCCCCTCCAAGGCCAGGGAGAGGGGCTGGAGTGAACGCGGCGGAAGGGACCCCCAAGCCAGGCCTACCCGCGCTCCTTCTTTCCATCTGGCCCGTCTTTCGGGCACCGCGGCAAGTGGGATCCCGCAGAATTGCATCGCCCTCCGCCTAGGCCAGCCAGAGTCCGCCGCTACTACGGCCTCCATCTCTCCCTTTCTCCCGTCGCCTTCCGCTGAGGACGCTTGCTCGGAGGTATTCTGAGAACCCCCCCCTTTCCCCCCCCCCCCGAAGCTGGGGCGACCTTGGTTCGGGCTCGCCGGGCGAGGCGAAGCGGCCTTGCCGAGGAGGCCGCCGGAATATCTGAAGGTTTTCCACCAAGCCTTCGCTGTTTTCCCACCAAATGTGTCGCCCCGGCTGCATTCTGCGCTCTGCAATTCCCCCGGCTGACGTCCCCCTCCTCAACCGTTACTTAATTATCCCAGGCCTCCCCGCGAAAACAAACTGGATTCTTTGGTCATCTGAAAAAAAAAAAAAAAAGGAAAGTTGAAATTTTTCCCTTTTTATTCTTCCTCGGCACTTCGGAGGCCGTTCGCGGTTGAAATCTGGCAGCTGTTTACCTTTGAGCAGCCTCGGAAAAATCTGCGCGGGGATCCGGCGGTTCAGCCTTTCGATCTCGGCGGGTTTGGAGGGATCCGAGGCGTGGCGTGGCGTGGCGTGGCGTTGGCCTCGGAAAACGGGGAGCTCCTGCGGGCCCCGATGCTTGGAGAAGTTTGCACGGCCTTCCTTGACGGCAGGCCCTGGACGCGCGCGTTTGCAAGGACTCCCACGCGCGAGCCTACGGGCAACCTTCCCTTACAGTCACCGACGTGAGTGACAACACCTCCGGCCTTTGTTTTCAGTGTTTTAATATTTTTTTTAAATATCATTGTATAATAAGCCTTCTCGCCGCCAGTGATTCTCAGCGCAATGTGATAATTGTGGTTAAAATATTTTAAAACCATACAAAGGGATTTTAGGGGAAAACATCTATGTAGCCAGCTTAATTCCCCCGTTCTCTAGGGCACAAGCCTGATGGCACAATCAGGTTTTGAGGGGTGGGTGGGGGGTGGGACAGTCAGAAGGGATGAATCCAGCCTCATTTGAGGTGGGTGGTGGTGGTGTCGGGAGATAATTCTATAAAGCAGCCCCGCAGCAGAAAGAAGGCCCACCTCCTGGAACCGTCTGGCAAGGGTCTTTTCCTAAAAGGTGGGACCCCCACAACGCACCCTAGATCTGAAGGAGGGTCAAATGTGATTGGGGAGGATAACCTGGCCCTGAGCCATAAAGAGGCCAAAGGCAGCACCCTGAATGAGACTCTGAACGGAGCAACCTCGTAACCGAGGCGCCAATAAAAAGGAGTTTTTGTTTTGTTCTAATTTCTCTTTCCTGCAGCCCCAAATCTCCTCGGCTTCCCTCCCCCCAAAAGCCCCTCCCGTTCCTTTTTTCCTTCCTCTTTGGAAATCCTTCTGGAGCTTCCCACTTCCCCTTCCCGGAAGAATGCCAGAGCTGTGCGGGGTTTCCCCAGAGCTGCCCCGTTTCCGAGCTGCTGCCCGCGGCCTCCTTGGCCTGCGGGGCGTCTCTTGCAGGGCAGGGACGCCCGGGGTGGGCTTCTTTGAAGGCCCCAGGCTGCGCTGGGCTTGGGTTCTTGGGGAGTCCTCCAAGGCCAGGCTCTTGGCAAGGCTGCCGAGGGCTCCGTCCGAGGGGAACGGGGTGCCTCGCCGGCTTGCGGACGGGAGGGGGGGCGAGCAGGCCAAACGAGGAGGAAAAGAAGGCCGAGGTCCCGATCCTGGAGGCACTACAGGTTGCTTCTGCCCAAAAGCCCCGGGGCGCTCGCCGTAACGAGGAAACGAATGGGGCGACGAAGCCGCGTTGGGGAGCCAGGGCGGGCAATCTTGGGCGCAAATGGAGGCGCAGGCAGATCTCCCCTCCCAAATAGGAGGGTGGGGGAAATTGCGTCCTTTGAGTACATTTCCATTGCTGACGCTGTTCTGAGAAGGGCGCGCCAGGGGGGCTCCGCTGGGGCTGCAGTCTGGGTTTTTTTAATTGACGCCCCTTTACTTTAGCCATGAGACCCCGCAGAAAACGAAAGGACCCCGCGAGCCGGCCCTGAGCGCCCCCGAAAACGGCTGAGATTTTCCCCCGGAAAAGAGTTCATTTCCGCGAGTGGCCGGGCCTTCCTTCTCGCAGAAGCGACCCCCCGAGAAATGAGCGCCGCTTCCCGGAGGAGCCTGGCTGGGCCCGTAGACCCCCGCCCGCGCACGCGGCCTCCGAGCCTGCCCGGCCCTCGGAATCCCTTTGGCCCACCTCGCCGCCTCCGTGTCCCCGCAAAGGCTCGGCAGGAACAAAGGCGAAGCCGAGGGGTCGGGGAGGGGCGCATCGGCCGCGAGGGTCGCCAATCGGTGCGGCTCTTGCGGGCTGAGATGCGGGCCCGCCGCCTCGGCTGCAGCTCCTGGGCCGAATTCCAACCTTCCTTCTCTGCCTGCCCCGGGCCTCCTCGGCCCGTCTCACCACCGCTTCTCTTGGGGGGCGGATCGTGGGATCTCGACACCCCGCGACAGCTCTCTGGACTCCTCAGAGAACCAGAAGGGCATTTCCGCTGCTAAAATCGGCGGTGGCATTTTTTTTCTGCACACTTTTCTGTTTTGGCGTTCCTTTTCCTTTCCTTCCCTTTCCTTCCCTCCTCTAATTACATTTTCCCTTCTTCCTCCCTGTTCCTTTTTTCCCTTCCTTACTTCCTTCCTTCCTTCCTTCCTTCCTTCCATTATAATTTTCCCTTTTTTGTCCCTGTTCCTTTTTCTCTTTTCCTTCCTCCATCCCTCCCTCTAATTGTATTTTTCCATCTTCCTCTCTGTTCCTTTTTCTCCTTCCTTTCATCCTTCCTTCCATTATAATCTCCCCTTTTTTTCTCCCTGTTCCTTTTTCCCTTTCCTTTCCTGTCCCTCCCTCCCCTTCCTGCAGAAAAGGAGAAGAGGTCGAGATGCAGAGACTGGTGCCCAGTAGGAACCATCCTAAGGTCTTCCCAGCTGCAGCCCCATTCCGGGGGGGGGAGGGCTCTCACTCACTCTCTTGCGCGGCCCCCCTAAACCTTGTGCAAGAGATTTTCCCGCTGCGACCTTCCCGTGTGGCTAGTTTGGATTCCTTGTAGATCCCACCGCCATTTGCAGCTCTGAACTTAGAAACGGGAGGGTAGCTCGGCTTGTTTGTTTATTTGTTATTTATTAATTTATTAAATTTGTTCGCCGCCCTTCCCGCTTTCATGGTTTATTTGTTCGCCGCCCTTCCCGCTTTCATGGTTTATTCCTAGAGAGTGGGGAACTGGGGGGGGGGATATAAACCCCACTCACTGTCGAAATCCAGGTGTCCGTGAGAATTAGGGGATGGATTTTCTCTCTGGCAAAAGGCTCACAATTCTTAAGGAAAGGACAATTCGCTTTTTTAAATCCTGATCGCGGCGCTAAATATTTCTTTTTGAGAATTGGCAGGACCCTTGGAGTTTGGATACCGTTTCCATTTAGTTCAAAGAGTTGTTCTTTCTGTTTTTTTCTTTTTTTCTTTCTTTTTCTTTCTTTCTTTTTCCTCATGTCCTCTACGCCTTGTCGGTTTATCTCCATATCTTATCAATACAGGCGCGCAGGCGGATGTTATTACGTGTTTATTTTATTTAGCGAGGAAAATATCTCAGAGCGAAGACGGGGATGGGGGAGGGGAGTCTTTTCCGGGGGGGGGGCGTCCCGCCCCGCCCCATCATCCTGCCCTTTGGCGAAAATGGCGATTGAATTCACTGGGAAGTCTCCGATCGCGGATTTATTTCTGACGGCTGATCCGCGGCGGCCTAGATTGCAAACGTAGATTTAGGGTGGGGGATTTGAAGCGTTGATTTGCAACCGGAGGTTTCAGCAGAATTGGAAGCCGCCTTTAGAAAGAGGGGGAGTTTCTTTTCCCCGCTTTGAATAAAAATAAAATCATTTCAGATTTCATAAAATTCCAGGAGGGTTTGCGTGAACGGGTCCTATCTTGCTCCAGAGATATCTTACTGGATATTTCGATGTGAAAAGGCAATCGATTATTGTTGTTTAGGAAATCGATTGCTTACCTATATTTGTGGTCTGCTGTTTTTTTTTTTTCAGAGGAGAGATCCGCGCGCACCCCACGAAGGATTCCTACACCGTGTGGCAGTGTAAGTCGCGCTGTTTACAAGCGGGCCTATCTCAACTGTCATAAATAAAACACGCAGGATTAAGCAAAGAATCCATCAGCAGTTACAAAGCGGTCCACTTGCATTCCAACAGGCCCACTCCGATTTTCGGGTTTGTTTTGCGTTTTTGTCTTGGGGAACCTCGCCTCTCTTCCCGGCCTGCGGGGACAACTGTTCTATTTCGACCAGAGTCTCTTCTTGTGAGATTTTTTTTTTGGGGGGGGGGTACCATATAAATACGATAAATACTGGTAAATGAATACACGCTCGGAGCTTTAGGAAGTCACGATAATGTTCAAATCTGAAATGGATGAACGGGAATTCTCCGCTTCCACCTGGGGCAGATTACCTAAAGATCTAAATCTTACTTCAGATCCATTGCGAAGGACAAATGGCAGCAAATTAGGGTTATGCCTGGTTAGGCCTCGGAAGGGAGACCACCAGGAGATCAATTCCCACGCCTACTTGCCGCAGTGTGGAAATTTGAACCAGGAATACGGGACTGGCACGCCGGAGGGAGATGCCACCCAAGGGATAAATTGCTAACCATGGTAGATTTTTTTTTTTTAGAAAATAAAACTTGGAGGCGTTTTGACTGGCCCTTTTCGCTTGGCTGTTGCAGAAAAACCAGCCCAGACTCTCTAACAAGAGAGGACAAGGAAACTGCTCCAGGAAGGGGCTCTCCCCCGCCTTCGCCCTTCGCCAGAGGCTCCGAGACACGATTCCCAAAACTTCTCATTCCTGGGTGGATTATGGTGGATTAGTGACGTGGTGAGCAGTTGACTTGTTGGGACCAGAGCAGTCGCAGACGGTCGCCTCTAGATTTGTGGCTAACGGGCTTCACTGTCTCCTTGCATTTAAGGAGCGTTCAGCAAAGTCGCCCCCCCACCGTGGGATCGACTTGGTTCTGGAGATCTGCTAAAAGAAAAGAAAAAAAGGCCCCCGGACTGGTTTCCCGCCCCAAATTCAGAAAGCCAAGGAGAAGGGCTGGGGGTGAAATTCGTCCCTGGAACAAGCGCTCCATTCATCCAGATTCTCCCCCGATTTAGCAGATCGGGGATCCAGGCCAGGAGATCCATTGTGTATGTGTACGTACGTGCGTGCAAAATCCGTTTGCCTTCGAAACTGCTGGGAGGGGGGAAGGGGAAAGCGCAGCAGTTTCGAAGGCAAACGGATTTTGCACGCACGCAGGTACAAAAACACAATGGATCTCCTGGGCTGGATCCCCGATCTGCTAAATCGGGGAGAATCTGGATGAAAGGAGCGGGTGTTCTTATAGGGAGTTTGTGCCTTGGACCCGCCTTCCTTTCGGTGGGAGAAAGGCAGGTGTAAAAATCGAAATCAGAATTTCAATTCTGATTATTCAATTAATATTTGTGGTTCATAAGAACTGACCGTGAACTGATTCTATGCTATCGAGCCAGTATCGACGCTTAGCAACTGCAAAGATATAATATAGTACCAGATAGTTAATAATACGTAGTAGATAATAACGCCAGATAATAATAACAGTAGGTAATTAATGGCGGATCTTAATTCTTCGTAGTTCATAATGGTAGAAAATATTGGCAGAAAATAATGCCAGGTAGTTTATAGTAATAGTTAATTATAATGTCTATGGAGATTCTCAGTCATCCAGGGTCACGATTGTCCCAAAGGTGCTTTTTCAAGAGGCAACTAAACTTTCTGGTTTTTCTTTGAAGACCTTTCACTTCTCATCCAAGAAGCTTCTTCAACTCTGACTGGATGGTGGGCAATGGAAGGATGTATGCTTCTTGCATTCCCCACCATCCAGTCAGTTAATTATAGTTAGTATATGGTCAATAATGAAAAGATATAATTGATAGTAACACATATAGTCAAAATAATAGCAAAAGTTCTGGCTGAAAGATCCTCAGGCAACCTGGTCTACCTTATAGGGTTTTGGCATGGTAACCAGGAGAAGAGGAAGAGGAAGAGGGGAGGAGGAAGGCTGTGCTATGTACATCACCTGGAGGTCCTGAATGAGAGGCAAGATAGAAATTAAAAAATAAAAATAAAGACAAACATGGTGTCACATGTTTCACAAAAAGTTCACCTCTGCATAGTATTTCTTCTCCCTGCAAATGATGGCATTTGTGAATCTAATTAGTATTTGGATGGTAGCCTGGGGCAGGGCTGGAAAAGTGCAAAATTATGAAAACAAGAACAAGAAAACAGATCTCACATTGAAGATGCCGGGAGCTGAGTCGCTCAAGGTGACTTCTGATTCGGCTTCCCCCTCCCAAACTTTGGAGAGAAAATGTCTCAGGGAAGAGAAGTCCACGGATAAAAGGGAGTTGCAACTCAAAAGTCCCTCCGGTTGCTGGGTTGGAAGAGCATCATCGAATTCCTGGCGTGGAGAATGTGCCGAAGGAAGGGCTATCTCGAAAGATGACCTTCAGTTGGACTGGACAGCAAGACTTCCCAGCTGGTGACCACAGCAGCCAAAGACTTTCCACTTTGGGGGCTCCATCCACCCAGAAATTTCTCCTGCACAAAGTCCACCCAACCTCAAAGATAATAAGCAGACCCCACTCTTCTTGGTGGCAGACCCTCAAATAGAGGAGTTCTGCTACCATCTCCCTCCAAGTCCTTCTTTTCTCTAGAATGGCCATACCCAGTTCTTCATATGTTAAAGACCTGGAGAAGAGCGGTTGCAGATGGCCAGTCTAGAGAAAAGAAGGATTGGGGGCTGGGGCGAAGGGGGGGGGGGAATGATAGCAGCATTCCAGTATTTGCTAAGGGGGGGGGGGTCTCCACCTATTCTCCAAAGCACCAGAAGGCAAGAGAAGCAGCAAAGAATGGAAACTCATCAAGGAGAGAAGCAACCTGGAACTAAGGAAAAGTTTCCTGACAGTGAGGACAATTAGCCAGTGGAACAGCTTGCCACCAGAAGTTGTGGGTGCTCTTATCACTGGAGGTTTTCAAAAAAAAAAAAAAAAAGACTGGACAGCCACCTATTTGAAATGATAGGGTCTCCTGCTTGAGCAGGGGGTTGGATTGGATGACTTCTAGGGTCCCTTCCAGCTCTATTCTGATTGGTTGGTTGGTTGATTGATTGATTGAAGGAGGGTTGTGAACAGGAAGACAAGTTGGAGAATTTCCAGGAGAAAGGGTGAAGGCACTGGGGAGGAGAGTATACACACACTCAGGTGACCTTGAGGACACAGACAAACCCCCAAATGGCCTCAAGGACCCTCTAACAAGGATGCAAATGGCCAGCTGTCTGCAAGGAGTAGAAATCTTTCCCTTCCCCAACATGCATCCAGAGCTGAAGAAGCTTCTTGGATGAGAAGAGAAACGTCTTCAAAGAAAACACACACGTGTACACACACACACACACA
>JAEANM010010254.1:0-15894 GCA_017656035.1 Myanophis thanlyinensis
TCTTACTATAATTATTTATTTATTATTTATTTATTATTTGGATTTCTCAACCGCCATTCTCCTGAAGGACTCGGGGCAGTGTACAGTCAACTAAAAATAGACTTAAAATATAAATTATTATTTATATGTCACTTGACTCCCAGATTATTCTTTGAAATAGTACAAAGCACATTGAATGCCTGAGATGTTTAGTGAATGGAATTTTAGGTTCTATTCTGATTCCTTTGTTTATCTCAATCAGAATAATTTTAAATAGCTCATATAGTCCTTCAATCAGCTTTTCCTCTCATAATGATATTGCGTTGATTAAATGAGTTTGAAGTATGTGATTGCTTCTTAATTTATTCAATGAAGGCATTTTTTAAAAATGTATTTTTTACACCTGACACTCTACTGCTTGAAATTCCATAATTATTAATATTGAAAGAATCAGTTATGGTTCCTAGGCCATCATTTTTTATTAGAAGTAATTTTTATTAGAAGTAATTTTTATTAGAAGTAATTTTATTAAAATGGTATTAATTATTTATCTAGATTTGTAATAATAAAGTTTAATGTCATATTTTTAAATGAGTTTATTTAAAATGATATTTAATTTTATTTTGATCTTAAGTAAAAAGGTAATGCAACATAAAAATATTTTATATAAGGTAGCCCTTCACATATAGATAAAAGATTGAATATGAGAAGAAGAGATCATTTATTGTATTTTAAAATAAGGCAAAAAGTTACCAAAATTATTTATACTTGTTGTGATGAAGGGCAAATTCATTTCTTTATATATTCTTATTTTTTTCTTTCTATTTTCCTAGATTTTTTTTTTTTTTGAGAATTATATTTTTCTTCGGAGCTCTTTATTTTTATTCTTTTAGTTTGTATTAGTTGTTATCCTTGTAATTGTATTATTTTAATAAAATTACTATTAAAAAAAGTAAAGGCTAGATTCAAGGATTATCCTAGCAAAGTACAGAATTCAATCCCAGAATATGCTTGTAAATAAACTCAGAGGTCTATCTACATTTTATTATGAAATCAAAGTGCATCTGTTTCTCATTTGTGGTCTCAGTCCTCACATTTTTGCTTCAGTGTTTGCTTCTGCTTAGTGATATTGAATTTCTAAGAATGCAAAGAATAATATTTTGTAACAGGAAAGATGTTTCTTTTGTTCAGTCAGAAAAATCAGCCATGCTGATCTTCCTTGAAATAATGAATGTATACAGAAAGATGTGCTAGCATTTTTGTGATTTATCTATCAAGTTCCAAGGATTCACTCTAGGATCAAACGGTTAAACTAGATGATTACTTGGCAAGTGATTGTACTCAAGTTTGGTGATAGTGAATACTCTTTTTTGCTGTTGACCATTATTTTGAATTCAATGTCCTAAAACTTTAGGAAATTCTTTCAAAGTAAGTGATGCCTATAAACCAACCTACTTTCTAACATTTGGACTAAATCAAATTACTAAATCTGATTTAGTAATTCACCAGTTACTCAATAGTATTTTGACAAATTAAGTACATAATCAACTTTACAGAGTTAAAGAACTCATGAATTTTCCCAGGACTCTCATGCTGTTTTACAACTGAAAACTAAATAAAATACTCACATTTCTTGGTTTGCTAGATAAAAAATGAAGATTTTCATATGTATACTTGTCGGATCTCTTTTGCCGCATTTTGAACAGCCTTGCTCCTCGATTACTGAGTAGTGATAGTTCTTCCAGCATGATATCCCTGGGAATGCTAACCTTTTTTCCAAGATCCATTTGAGGGTATTCTACAAAGTAAAACACATATCTATGAGAATTCTCCTAAATCGTTGCTATGATTAATATGGTAATAAGTCGATTTCAATGGTAGATTATTTTTTTTCTCACTAATAAAGTTGATTGATCACTTTCAGATAAATCCCAATTCAAAAGACTACCTCTAGATAGATGAATGAAATAAGATGTCTTTGCAACAATATATCATGTTAAAGGTATATAAGGCAATTATGGCAAGGCCAGAACCTGTAATTTGAGAGAGGAAATAGTAACAAGGTTGCTTCTTATGTTCATGAAATCCATTCTTTTCAATGATATAAAATTATTGCTAATATACGCCAAAATCATAATTACATATATCCATACCAGTAGGATTCGAGGTATAGGAGATGTGAGAATTTCATGGAGGAAAGGTCCATCACTAGCTATAGAAATTTGTGTGTTATGGAATTTTATATTCAGAAGTATATTACCAATTCTGGGGGCCAAACTGTCTAAGAGGACAGTTATGTGTTTCCAGAGACATCTGTTTCATCAGCAGGGTAATGGACTGCTTGAATATGCACTGAATGCTGCAATGGTATTTGTGGCTATAGCAATAGCGCTTAGTCTTATAGTATCTTATCTTCACAGTGCTTTTTCAGCCCTCTCTAAGCGGTTTACAGATTCAGCATATTACCCTAACAATCTGGGTCCTCATTTTACCCACCTCAGAAGGATGGAAGCTGAGTCAACCTTGAGCCTAGTGAGATTCGATCTGCCATATTGCAGGCAGCCGGCTCACAGCAGAAGTATCCAGCAGTACTGCATTCTAACCACTGTGCCGCCATGGCTCTTATTGAAATGAATTGATTTTTTAAAAGCATTCTCTTTATCATGGCTGACATTCTAAAGTGAAAATTTCTATTACAGGTTGACCTATTGTCCAATATTATGTATTTTATTGCACAATACAAACTCTTTAGGAATGTTTAGGATTTATAATAGGAAAGTATTATGAGCCTCAGTTTGCACAATATACATTCAGACTTAATCAGATTTTGCATACAGACTTAAAGAGATATTAAAATATCCTTCATTCCTGTGTTTCCCTTCTGAATCAAAACATAGAATATGGCAACATCTTGATTTACTCTGGTAAACTGTTTTCCTGGGTAAAAATTGGCCCAAAATTTATTAAATGCCCATTATTGTTCTTACATTAGACTTAAAAACAATTCCACATCCAGAGAGCACTAACAGAATATATGTGGATATGTCTGCGTTCTAGTTGTACTACTTCTGTTGTAGTATGTCTGTTCTGTAATGAAAGGATTGGAATTTGGCCAATGGGATTATTTATTAAAGTTCCATATTAGAATGTCGATGTTGTAAAGTATAATTTTTCTCATCAACTTAAAAACCTGCTGGTGAAGTAAAATGAATAGGCAAGAGTTGTTTATAAAATTGAATTATAATATAGCTGATGCAGTGGAAACTTCTATAAAATATCCACCCACCAATTTAAACCTCACAAGTGTAAATGGAATTCTTACATTAAAATATTGTGGTGTAAAATGGTATGGAATTTGGGAAGACGGAAAATTACATTACCAGCATCATTGTATCTTATCATATTGAATAAAAAATATGATTCTAGATCTTCAATAATCACATCTAGCATGGACCCTAGATTTGTTTAAAGACTACCACCGATATTAAAAACAACTTGGGAGCTGGAGCAAGAGCTGGTTGCCTAGAATAACATTTTAACCTTGCAGAAAATGAATTATTTCAATTTTTAGAGAAAGCTACATTAACTAATTTAATATTGATAAATTATTTTTAGTTTCTAAATTATAATGTTTTAAATTATAAGATTTCAATTTCATATGTAGTGCAGATGGAAGTTTGTTTTGTTTCTAAAGATTAAATTCCAACAGTAACATGGGCAGTCTTGAAGAAAGGTAAGAATTTTTGAAATTTGAATGGCTATGTTTTAGGACAAGTTCCAAAATCAAACCTCACTTTTGTTTTTTAACATC
Organism: Myanophis thanlyinensis; assembly: GCA_017656035.1. Classification (NCBI taxonomy): domain Eukaryota; kingdom Metazoa; phylum Chordata; class Lepidosauria; order Squamata; family Homalopsidae; genus Myanophis; species Myanophis thanlyinensis. Next base: position 3,791 of record JAEANM010010254.1, read on the forward strand.
AGAAGAAAGAGTAATATTTGAATTATTTATTTTGAGGTACATAAATACTCTAAAATAGCATTAAATTAAGTTGAAGGTTGTGTCATTCTTTGCTTTGGAGAAAAGAAGGCCAGTCTTGATCAGCCAAAGACTTTCAGAATTCCATCCTAGTGATGGCAAAAACAAGATTCTGGTACAAAATATTTCATCAATATCTGGGGAGTATGCCTTGTATGGTTGGATATGAATACAAACTTCCTTGGGTGGGAGGGGTGGAGAAAGATAACATTGCATATACTTTGCTTTTTAATTTAAAATTGCATATGTTTACACCCTTAACGATAGTTTTAAGTTAAAGATGGAAATATTCCCCCCTCCCCTTTCCAGGAATTCTATAATACAGTGTCCAGACATTATCCTCTCCTCAAAAAATATTCCAAAAGTCAATTCTAGGCAGAATATGCATCAGCTGTTGAGTTACTTCATTCCTCCACAACAGTTGTTCATCTGAAAATAGCTTTCAAACGAAAAGAAGCCATTACAAAAGGATTTGTTACCATAGGCAGCGCAATAGCTGCATGAGATTATTTATGGCAACATACAGAGGGAAAGCCATAGGAGAAATATTGCTGTAAGACTAAAAAGAAAGATTAGATGTAACACTAGCATGATAGCAGGTATTTAACTATGTACCATTTAGCTGGATCTCCTTCATGATGGCTGATGCTTGCTGTTTTCTCTCTTTGATCATGTCAGAATGTGAGAGCATTGTTGTGATCAGAAAAAATGTTCTTACTAGGAAAAGAGAAGATAGTTAAATGTTATACTAACGTGCATTTAGTTTGTGTTTTAAACCACTGCTCCAGAAGTTTACAAAGGCTATATTTTTAATCTCAGTTCTTGGCAAATTATACAAATTGTACTCTACCAAACTGCATATACACCTCAGAGCATCAATAGTTTCTTTGTTTTGTTAAATTAATTATGTGGCAGGGTGAGAATTGGCCTTCCTATTTTTTCTGTAGATATTCATCTTTGCTGAAATATAGGTAATTCATTTTTGTTACCGAATAGTCAGTGTACAATATTTGTTGCCTCAATGCTATAGATATATCCTCAATTAACGTCAGTGATTTTTTTTTCTGTTTTCAGCCTTTAAAAAATAAAGTATTTTGCCATTTCTATTATGGGGCTCCTAAAAATCAGTGAAGGCATCAATCTTTGAATTATCCTCTATTAATAAGCAACAATCTAGATAGAGAACCATTTTGGTAATGCTGCAGTACCTCTCTACAGTAAATTGCCTGTTTGTTTCTGCAAGCTGAAGCATTGCACTCATAGGACAATCAATGTCATTTATTTCAGGAAACAATATGCTCACTTACCTTATTGTTCAAGAAAATACTGATCTTGATGCTTTGAGCAGGGTTTATGGAATTTGCTACGAATGGGGATGACCTATCCAGTCCTGGGAGGTTTCTATGCTTCTTCTAGGGTTTGCATGATGCCTAGTACCAAGACAAACTGGGGACTGACCCTCTTCAAAAAGATTGGCATCTAGCTGACATAAAGTAGCTATTTATAGATGCAAACATCCAGCCACTCATATCTTCCTGGCGAAAGAAGAGAACAGAAATGATTCTGCTCTATGCATCACAAAAGAGTATGCATGTCTTCCATAGGTTATTGAAATATTTGATATAACAATTACGCATGTGTAGCTCATCCTGTCATCACCTTTGAGAATACTATTCTCTGTTTTAAGTAGGGGGAAAGACATGTAAAATAAGGTCAACTAAATGTATAGCAAAACCTAAATGAATTGAAATGGAGTAATTTTTAGTTGACAGATACAAAATTCTCCTGTAGTAATAGCTAAAGTTAATGCTTGGACAAAAACCTGGCTAGATATTATTCAGTGTTGTCTGTACTGAAAGACTATTCTCATACCTAAAAGTAAGACCCCCACATGTAGAGTAAACTATAATGTTAGTAGCATTTGACAGAGCATCCTTTCCTTTCTTTAAGGCTAGCTGTGCCACAACTTCAGCATTAATGATGTTGCTTACTTTTGTAGCTTTGTTATTCAACAGGACAACCAGATGTATATGGTGGAAAAAGAGAGATAGTTATTCCCAGAAATGTAATAGTGTCCTGATATTATGCAGTACTGGTTTTCAAAATTAATAGAACAGCTTCTGGTCTGTAAAAACTGAATTGGGTCACCTCCAGGCGAGGAGGATGGCATATAAGTTGAATAAATGTAGACCCAGAACATCCAGATATTCTCATACCTGATAGAATATTATTACAATAATGTTACAATAGCTATATAATCATTGCCTAGAGAGAGAGGAAAGTATATAATACCAAACTTCATTCAATCTTCTGTTGCATAATTGCTTTCTTCACCTTTCATAAAATTTGCCAAGACGTGTAGGCTTAGCCTAACCACCATTCACTGTCTTTTCTACTATGGGACCATTATACAAATCCTTGATCTTATGTTCTGTAAACATACTTCCTACATTAAAGTTGCTACATTATTTTATGAAGCCACATATAATTTAGAAATTGATTGTTGCCTTATGCTGTATAACTTTATTTGGGCTAGTTATATGTATTTCTATCAATATCTTAGTAGTTCTAGAACAAACTGAATAAATTTAACATTTTATGTAAGATTATAAAAATTTAAAAAGCTATATAAAACTAAAATGTTTTCTTCTCTGCCAGTGTGATATGCCAATCCCATTTTTAAAAGTAAGCTAATTATAGTTGACTGAACTCTCCAATATGCCACTTACATTTTTCCCCGAGTATGCTATAATCCTTTAACAATCAGAGGTGTTCAATGGTACAGCGAACATGATGTTACTGCTAAAGATAACAATGTGTTGGCTCAAGCTCATACAGAAACAGCACAGATCAGATGTTGTAATGGTATGTGGGAATGAACTTGGGAGACTGAGGGAGAAGAGATGCTAAATCAATGATCAGGTAAAAGGGCATAGCCTGCAGCTGCATAATGGGCAGAGAAAGAGACTCAGAAAGGAACATCCTTAACTTCTTAGGTGGTGAGAGAGAAAGCTGTCAGATTTGCATAATTCTGTTAATGAAGCCTTACAATAAAGTAAAATTAGGGATCTGGTCATGCTTCCTATCTGTTGTATCTGGGAAGGCTGGCAAATACAGTCCATTGATTTAGGGTTTATGGGTAATGAAATATTAGGATCATTATGATATGCTATATAATTGCTTTTCCTGCCCTCTGGAATATCATTCCCTCTATCCCCCAAGGACCATTTACCCTGACCCATTTGTCCTTTAGGAAACTTTTTAAAAACGTCTTTTCAAACAGGTAGGCTCTTTTGACTGATGATGGGTGGTTGGAAATGTCTTGTTTGCATGTTTCCCCAATGTGTTGGTATTTCTGTATTTGGCTATGTGTTCTCATGATGTTTTGAATTTTTTATGCTACATTGAGTCTGGTGATCTTATAAATGTAATAGACTTATCCATTTTTACATTTTTATTGTTATTTTCTTTATTTAAAATATTTATTCAATCATTCAGACCAAGAGAACTCTTGACCTAACAAAAAAATACAAAATCACAATGCATACTCTATACGTACAGACAATAATGGAACAATAAAACAGCAAAATGGCTCCCAAACAATGATAATACTATCGCCTGATTGTGGCTTCAGCTCAACATGACTCAGCACAGAGAAGGAATCAGATTTTGATTGCTTTTCTAGAGGCCAGTAGAGTCAGGGCAATCCTTACTTCAGGAGGAAGATGGTTTGGCAAGAAAGAGAAAAGTACATTGTTCAACATTTTAATGGTTACATCATTTTTAAAACAAAGACATATTATTATCCCCTTTGAAAAAATAATTCATTTTTCTTTATTTCCCCACCACCACCCTTTGTCTCATACATCTGTCTCCCCTTTTATGATCCCTGGTTTTTCCCACTCCATTTTCGTAAGTTTAATTAAAAATATGTTTAAAAATAAAACAATAATATGGCCAAATCTAGGGGACCAATTGTAATTTCTAGGTAGTATTCGAAACATAGAACATATAATAATATAAACAGGAAATGATCAAAGCATGAGTGATTCACAGCAGAATGTCTGGGTCCAAGAATGGATGTAGTTGGTGTGCAAAATGAATCAGCAAAGTCTCTAAGCCCCAGTTTCCCACCTACTCCTTGAGCCATGAGCTTAGGAAGACCCCCAAATTGTACACTGGTTCATCAAGGGGAGTGTTTCCCCATCTAGATTCAAAGATGATATATCATCCAGACTTCAGGGTGGAGGGGCAAAAACCTAACGCCACTCTATCTTTCCAGAGTTGAATGTTTTTTTCCATCCAGATCCTTAAAGCCTGCAGCACTCTGTCAGCATCACAACAGCATCACTTGTCTGGTTAGAGGCAGAGATGTCTAGCTAGGCATCATCAGCATACTGTTGTTACCATACTCTATGTTGTCAGATAACCTCACCCAGAAGTTGCCTGTGAATGTTAAAGATGAAAGGTAAGTCCCAAGCCCTGGAACATGCCACATTACAGGGGTAAAGTGAAGGGCTCGACTGCTGTTCTTGAAAATAGATTTCTTCTTCAAAATCTCAACTCATTCACTTTTTAAAAAAAAAATATTTCCAATTTAATAGAATGCTGGAAATAATTTTTGTTCAGTGTCTCAGAATTCTTTCTATCCATTGGCAGGATAACACTAAAAAAAGGGAGAGAGAATGGGGCCAAGTTTGGTCTGATGGAAGAAACTGGCACACTACAGTAAGTTCAAAAATGGGATGGATCCGACTGAACTATGCTGGGGAAAATATCCAGAAAATTTTCCTCTTGTATGTGGGAACAGAATGCTGGACCCTGCTTTACTCTTCCCTCCAAAACAAAGAATTGGAAAAAAAAATTAGAAGCCATGCCTTGAATGCCTTTCCTACTTTTTACCTATTTTGGCATGCATTAATTCAAAAAAGAAAGGGATATGCATTAGGCACAGAGAACTTTTACCTATAGACTTAACAGTATAAATGTTAATCATTAAACAATCTCTTGTAAAATGCCTCTAGGAACCTTTTTTAAAAAAATCTTGGGAACAGAGCCACATTTAAATAAAACAAGATTATTTCAGGTATTTTCTACCAAAGTGCTTATGAATCCACAGAAACCCAATTAAATGTTTGTCCACCAAGAGCTGAACTCTAAATTTTTTTTTTTTTTGCACTAGTCTTCAAAAGCCACAGAAAGAATTATTATTCCAGTTTAGAATGAGCTTAGTGGTTGAGAGAGGCAGACAAACAGCCTAGAAAAGGAGCTTAAAACTTACAAGTCCAGTTTGCAAGCTTTATTAATTACTGTATAGTGAAAATATACAAACACGTAATGAAGACTGAAAGAGTAGTCAGTGTAAAACGGCTATGGCAGATATTTTTTTAATAGTATTATTGGCTAACAGTAAAGTATTCAGAATCTGCCAACCTTCAACATGCTGATCTGATCCATTTTTTATCTGTCCTGGTATATTCTCCATACCATCTTATCTTCTGAATAATCAAGTCCTCTTTTTCTTGCATTACAGAGAAATGTGATCATTATAAATTACTTGGCAACTAACATTTCTTTAATGAAACGTATTTCAGGATTTCTTTTAAAAAATACTCAAGGGAGTTTAAAGTAATCTATCAACAATTGCTCTAAACATTGTTGCTCTGATCACAATAGCAAATAGTTACCGGCTGGGTGCAACAAAAATGACGCATTAAATACTTAACCAATTTAACCAATTTCTAATTTTATTCTGACTTTTAAAAAGTTGCCAACTTGTTCCATTTGCTAACAAGACCTAGTTGCATATTAACATGCTCTACAAAAGCTTTGTTTTTTTGGCACAGCAGGAAAAACCATAAATGAATTGGATTGCTGTGAAAGGAAATACTTTTCTAGATGGCAGACATCTGTCTATCTAGAGGCCAGGGCAATACTGACCTCAGTTCTTCCTCTGAAAAGTTATAGCCTAAATGAGCCAACAGTTTCCACATCTGCTCCTTATGGTATGAACTTCATCACACAGTTTGCAGAATTAGTCAGAAGGGAAAAACAAGCTTGGTGAGAGCCAAGCGTAAGGACAATAATCAGTCTTCTCTTCCGCCCGCCCCCCCTTCCTCACCACAACCTTGCCTTAGTAAAGCATGAACATTCAGGGATAAAAATAAACACATATGTGCAATTTGATTTTAAGCTTAGCCTGAATTCCAACCCCCACCTTAATATTTCATTAAACTGATTCATTTAATGAATTTATTCATTGGTATTCACTTAATACCAGACATTATCTTAGTAAATGCAACAGTATCAGACTGGTATTACATAACTTTGAATCAAAAAAATGAAAAGTTTCCTTTCAACATTTTTCAAGTATGTTCTTTGCAAACATCTATGGAACTTCCTAGAATTGCTTATTCCAATCTTGTGCTCTCCATATATTTTAAAGTACAACATTAATCCTGGTTGTCAGCCTGTAAATCAAATCTATTTGGCATTATTTGATTTTGCGTTACAAGGGCTGTTGTGGCACACACTGTTCAGATTCAGTGTTTATTTGATTCCTCAAGATCATTGCTTATTGAGCGCAATTCAAGTAGATCACAGGATTGATTCTACGACCATGGTGGTGAACCTATGGCACAGGTACCACAGGCAACATGCAGAGCCATTTTGCTGGGCACACAAGCAGTCAGCCAACTTATCTCCAGCTGAGCATGCACATGTGATTGTGCATGCATGCATGTGCGATTGCAGAGACCCAGCTGGTCTTCAGGCCTCCGCTATGCATGTGCACGATTGCAGCAGGAAATCCAGCTGGTTTTTGGAGCACTCCTGCGCATGTACATGTGATTGCTTGTGTGTGTGAGTGCCTGTGTGCATTGCACGTGCAAAAGCTGCATACATGCACAGATGGTGCATTTGCACATGCAGTGCACATGGAGAAACTGCATGCAAGTACAGATTGCTCACACAAAGCACATATTTTTTGGCACTCGGTAAGTGAAAGGTTCACCACTGTTCTAGGAGAATGATGCACATATCTGATGGCCTTCAAGAAGATATTGAAGATCAAGCTGCCTTACAAAATATTCTAGTTAAACTTGCCCATCTTTTATTTTTATTTCTCATTTTTACTTGAATGGGGTGGTGGTGGATATTATTTCATTTTAATTGTTTCTGATTTTTGTTTTAGTTTTCATCAACTCTATCTTTTGGCAGATTATAAGCACTTAAAACCTCCTGTCTTATCTACTATCACATTCAAATAACTCTGACAATTATTTTCAAAAATATGGTAATAATGGGCATCAGAAGGTATGGCAGAGACGGAGAAAGCTGTTCTTGTGAATATGAGCACAATGTCTTATATCAATAGCACTTAGACTGATATACCGCTTCACAGTGCTTTACAGCCCTCTCTAAGCAATTTACAGAGTCAGCATATTGCCCCCAACAATCTGGGTTCTTATTTTACTGACCTCAGAATGATGGAAGGCTGAGTCAATCTTGAGCCTGGTGAGATTCGAACTGCCAAATTACAGGCAGCTAGCAGGCAGTAGAAGTAGCCTGCAGTACTGCATTCTAATTACTGCGCCACCATCACTCATCTTATATCTGTTTTGCATTAAGTTCCCTGATCTCAGCCCCTTACCCAATCAACAAACCTTCAAAGGTTGGCTTTCAGCTGCTGCTACTACCATAGCTGCCACGTGGGCTTGTAATAAGGCCTCCCTCATCTGTGATTTAATCACTCACGAGAGGGCTGACCAGGCCTGTATTTCTGATACTTGACTGGTTCAGAAGAGCGGATTCATTAGGTTGGGCTCTAGAGATCAGTTGGATTGTTGCTATTCTATCTTCCTGTTGAAGGAGTGGCAATGTGATCTGGAAGTGGGGAAGTTTCAGTGCCCCTTTTGTAATAAATCAGATCATGCCTTGATTATATTGTACCATTATTCTATAGCACCACTATCCACTGCAGGAAAGCCGAACCTTTTAGACTGAGTTGTCCTTGGTGACCATTGCACCTAGAGGAATTTCAGAGGGACGTGGGGTTATTCTTGCTAATATGCTGCACAGTCCATCTGAAGCTTTGGTTGCTGCTTGGAATAAGAGGAAATGAGGCTTTGGACTGGCTTGTGCTTATGCAGCCTCTCATCTCTTGTGGATCCTGTCATTCCCCATAATTTACAGAGGTGTTGAGATAGAATGGAATAGGAGAAAATATATCTAGAGCTTTACTGGCACTCAACCGGGGATGAACTCAACCAGACATTGGTTAGAGCCACTATTAAGGCCTTCCTTGTTGTGATAAGAGTGGTGAAACAGCAATTATTTTCTGCCTGTATTGCATCTACAGAGAGTTATCCTAAAGCCCCATTTCAAGTGACACAACCCTCTTAGGTAGAGGATCTCTACCCAAGAATCAGGATCATTTTGAAGTATCATGCAAAAAGGTTTGCTCACCAGCTGTTGGACAAAGTCATTCAGATTTTCTCTCAGCCTTGTTGCAGGTCCAAGAGAGATGCCTGGACAGGAAGTCTTGCCCTGGTAACTGGGAGCAGTTTGAATCTGTTAGGCCTATGGAAGTGTCTTTATGACTGTGATTCAATCACTTGCTCTTTAGATGTGTGACCCTCCTGGCTTGTTAAACAGTCCAAGAATTGTCATGTGAATGGGTTCTAGGGATGTTGAATTCTTTCTTGAGGGAAGAAGTTATTCCTTTACCTCAAAAGAAGCCTTGGTTCTCCCTCTCCTCAAGGAGTCATCTGTGGACCCATTTTATGGAAAAGTGATTAAAGGTTGTCTTGCAGCAGGTTCAGAAGACTTTGGATGAAGCAGATTATCTAGCCCTCAGCCACACACCATTTTTATTGTCTGAGACGTATCTTCTTTCTTATTCTTCTTTCGGCTGTTCTGTTAAAGGTTGCCACAGCAAATCTGTTTCCATCTAACTCTTTCCTCGGCATCCTCTACTCTCACCCCACGTACAATGGGCCATTAATTTGAATTAATAAGTACAATAAATGTAACATTCAAAACTGTTCTGGTAAATAAAGAAAATTTTAGGAGCCAGAGCCTTGCATTGCATCATGCTTCCTTTTTAAATTTTGAATAAAATTAATATTTAAAATATTTGAAAATAAAGAGGGGAAGAGTGTTTGTCAGGCATAAATACTGTATATATTATATATAGAAAACTGCCTAGCAGTTGTGGGGTTTGCTGACTAGCAGATGTGGTTATTAAAATATTAAAATTATAATTTTGGGTAGAATTTGGAGGCCCAGTTCCTCACTCTGTTCCAAAATTAATATAGGCACTTGCTTAGTGCTGATTATTATATTTGACACTTAATTCTCTATTAATAAAATGTAGGTTACAGATCTATGGATCTTTAATCAACCGTAGTGCTGTGATAAGCCTTATGTAACACGGAGAATGCATGAGAAGTAATCCATAGCTTCTTTGTTTATGTAATTCCACTTGTAAAAACTCCAGGGAAACAGATTTCCCTACTTTCCCAAACGCTATATCCTATTGCATAGTCACTTTTGTAGTTAAGAAGATATCCCATCTCAATCAGCAACCAGTGCAAGGGTTCCCTGGGTACATCAGCCTTTCATGTACACCATGTAATTACTAGTCAGGTTTTTTGCTTTGTATCAGCAAAGTCTTGAAATGTTTGGTATTTGGTCATTGTTGTCATATTTGTTAAGTAGAATCTGAGTCTTCTCAACCCATGGACCATAGCACGCCAAGGCCTCTGTCTTCCACTGTCTGTTTGCTGTTGTAAAATACTCATTTGTAATTAGGATATTTTTTGCCTTTTCTTTAAATCTTACCCAAGCATTCTTATCTATCTTATGCCTTCAAAATGCAAGAAATTCCACTACTGCTCTCAAACTTCTTTTTTGCTGCATATACATTAATGGTAATAGGTTATTTCTGTTTGCAACAGGCTTGCATTCCATTCATTTCCTTCAAAACAAACAAAAAAGGCAATCTCAGTGGGGCAGGAAACCTGGCAGGTGCCAAAGGAAACACCTGTAAGGCAATCAGTATCCATGAATGGCCTTTTGATTAGCCTTGTTTTAAAAGAGATGACCCCATGCTGCAAAATTGGGTACAAGACACTATTCCAGTATCTGGTCAGTGTCTGGATAGGAATTGCATGGAAAGTGTGTTTAATTTGCTTTGAAAGCTGGGAAATCTATCATTGGAGAAATATTTTTTTAATATAATTATGTGTTTAAAACATTTAAAGCAGGAGTCCCCAACCTTTTGGATCTCAGGGAGCACTAAATTCATAATTTTAATCCTATTGACCACTGATATGATCTACATAATGACTGACCCCTGATTTAGTGCAATATAAAAAATGCAAATAATTTTTCTGAAGACCACCAACATTTTCTCATGGACCAACAGTGGTCCACAGACCACTGGTTGGTGACCGCTGATTTAAAGAACAGCATAAATTCCCCTGTATAGGAAAGAATTTTAAATTAGACTAGGAAAGCAAACTTATAAATGCTAATACTAAATTATTTATATATTTTAAAAGATTATATACCCATCTTTCAGTCCTTCTTTGAACTAACAGTCAATTTGATTTAATGATTAAGGTACCACGTTAGAAACGGGGAGAATGTGAGTTCTAGTCCTGCCTTGGCCATGAAAATTGGCTGACTGACCTTAGACCAGACTCTCTCTCAGTCCAATTTACCTTAAAGAGTTGTTGTGGGGACAGTGTTAGAATCATGATTATATTTTATCAGCTGTGACATGAGAGGAAATTTTCATTTATTTGCTTTTTTACTGATCAAATAAAACATGACATATAAATATTAACTTCACAATGATAATATTGCTCAGTAATAACATATGCAAGAGTATTCAATGTTAATAAAGAATACCCATGCCCTTTAAGAAGTTGTGCACTTAAAAACAAATCTGCTGTAATTGAAATAATTTGATATCACATATTGCAGATACTACTTGATCATCCCATATGTATTAGCTTTTCTTGTTATATATGAATTTAAATTGCTTTTATTTTCAGTTGAGATTTTATGAAGCATTTTAGGCCAGTATTGAAAGCTGGTAATATATGGATGTTATGAATATTTTGGCTAATATATACTAAAAATTTACGGCTGATGAAGGGAAACAGTTTTTGCTTTCATAACTGTAATAAGTAGTGAGGAGAAATGAAAATCTGGTGTCTGGCTTGTGAAAAGAAAAATCACTTTCTGTTGAAATCCACCACTGTCATCTTAGAATGCTGTTTTTGAAGGAATGTCTTTTGATATTCCATCTTTTTGTGGTATTTTTTTAAATGGTTTCCGTTTTATGTTAGTTTTTCTAAGCTCTCATTCCCCAAGGAAGTAGAAGTTCAAAGCAAAGTTTCTCAGAGTCAGCATGTTCTGCCAAGTATTCATGCTTCTCTTTAGAAAAAAACCCAAATAATTCAACTTGGCAAAGTCTCTGCCTTTCAATGGAGGTAAAATGTCACAGGAAGAGATCCTGTTTGAAATGTGCTTTAAGGGCATTATTAACTGCAGGTTGTTTTCTGACCCTCGGAGTGGCTGCTTTGAAGAACATAGGATGGGTCACTTTTGTGAAGAATGCTACTGGAATGAAAAATAAACTTACTTTGTGGGTTTTTTCCTGGCATTTACATTTTCCACATAAATGTTTACATCATTATTGCTTTATTTATTCAGAGATATATTCAAAGAAAACATGGAAGGGTGGACCAAGCTATATCAGCTGGCTGTGGAGTGTCCTGTATCTGAATGAGTTTTTATGTTGCTCATTGTGTTGTAATGTGCATGTGTTTAAATGTTACACGATGAAAATTCATGGCCAAAGCATCTACAGGTTTCTTTAAGAACTTTTTAAAACATGACAGATTTTTTTATTGTGACCTAAAATACTGTCTGGAATCTATTCTTGTTTATGTTGAACTAGAGCAGGGGTCTGCAACCTTTAAGACATAAAGAGCCACTTGGACCCGTTTCCGAAGGAAAAAAAAAACCTGGGA
>JAEANM010010255.1:0-15893 GCA_017656035.1 Myanophis thanlyinensis
AGGTGCTGTCTCAGGAATTCTGGGAGTTGAAGTCCATGAGTCATGAAAGAGCCAAGGTTCCCTACCCCTGTTCTAGACTATCTGGTGACCTGAATTTGGTGGGAAGTAGATGTATCACAACATCACTGTGAAGAAAAGATATATTACAATACCTTTCATTGGGAACTTTCATAACTGCTCCCAACATTTTTGATTAGTGGCATTTTTGGTAGGTAGAAGTTCAGGGCAAGATATATTTCAAGAAGAAGAAAAATGTTTAGGCAAAAGAATTTAACTGTAGAGTTAAATTGTGGTTGTATTCTTAGCCTTATGACTCTTGTACCCAGTAACTGGGTGCTCAGCAAATTCTTTTGATACAGCACTCCAAACCCAGAAAAATCAATCAAGTATGCTCTTGTTTCTACTTCATGAAAGTTGCCATAGTATAGAGATATGATCACCTAGGACAGGGCTGTCAAGCTCTCAGCCAGAGGACCGGATACATCACACGCTGGCCACACCCACACCCGGTTTAGCAAAGGGGAAAAAAGTCATGATACATCATGTAACGCTGCCATGACAATATGGGTTTGACACCCCTGACCTAGGACAACAGAGAACTATATCACATAGGGAGCTTCAACAGAATAAAAGAGTGATAGATTACCTGGAAGAGCATCTTGGGAGTGATAGGCTACTTGTGTGTGACCTACTACTGGACAAGCAATTTTTTTTCAATGAGAACTGATGACTACTAGGTACACCTGAGTGTAGCAGTCTCCAACATCAAAGTCGCCATGAGAAAGGAAGACAGTTCTGGAACAAATTTTGAGATCATTTATGCCAGGATTTTAAGCCTCAGCTATTTAGAAACCCTGATTTTTGCCTGGAAATTGTGGTACTTAACTGGTCTACTTTCAGGACCTTAATTGCTGTTACAGGTATTGAGATTTCAATATTAATTGGTCTATGGCTATATTTTAATCTAATGATTCAGTTCTGAGTGTTCTTGGGCAATTTTGACTTCTCTGTATATCATTTGAGTCAGGTTTCAGCAAAATGAAATTATAAAACTACCTAGAAGAGAAGAGCATAAGGCTATTAAATCCATGCTCTAAAATTGCCTTAGTTGCACTACTTTTATCATTCCCTATTTTCCAATGTCAACCATCAGCACAAAGTTTGATTCGTATTAAAATTCGGTTTGGTGAAAAACCAGCATTTTTGTTTGAAACACAAACTTGCCATGCTCTTCTCGTTTCAGTTTGGAACTTCAAAATCTCTCCCTGTGATGGTTTGATATTATGAACCGGTTTATGAATGCAACAACAGTAGGGTTAGATGATCAGAAAATCATAAGAAAATACACAGAATGTTTTTACATAAATTTATAATTAATTTATAATTATAATTTATAATTAATCATTTATAATCAATTTATAATTATAATTTATAATTAATCATTTATAATTAATTTATAAATTTATAATTAAACATTTTGCTATATCTTTTATGCTTTTCATATTTTTGCTATATTGTTTCTTATTTCTTTTCTGTGCTCTGACAAATGTTGCTTACCCCAAAAGAAAAGAACATGATGGGGATGAATGGCTATATATATGAATTATTCAATAATTCTCATTGATTAGAATAAAACCCTTAGCCAATAATAGTCTTTTGAAATCTTCCAAGTGTTAATATTTTATCATTCACTTAAGAGTGAGTAATAATAAAACAAGAACAAAATAAAATGAAGGAATAGATGTTGTGAGTGCAGTCAAACCCATCTCTAGTTCAACTGCCTATGTATTCTAAAAATGCACAGTAAAGATGCATATTGTGAACTGTGGGTAAACTTTGTAAATTTCCTGGCTTTTAGAAAAATTATAGATTCTAATACGGAATTGGTGGATGCAGATATATATTAATGAATCAAATTTCTTCACAAAATTATTTAATTGCTGCAGTGGTGGCTAATAGAAAAGACTGAGACTAATTTACCACCTTTTCATTAAGGAAATTAATGCAGTTTGCTTTGAGACTTTGCTTTGGGTTTTGGGGATTGGGGAGATATGATGCTGGCTACAACCCCATGATTGCCATCTTGCCTTTTTTTTTTACATTTGGGCCCCTGCTTCTGTGGACAACTTTGCTTCTTCTCTTCCTTTGTCATTAAAGCAATGAACTTTAAAAAAATAAAATCCCAAAGGGGTTGATAATGTATCCCCCAAGTCTGTTTCAGCTGCATGAAAAAAGTTGAAAGTGGTTTTGCAGCACAGGATCCCAGGAGATCAAAGCAAATAGAAGCTCAGAAAAGTTTTCCTCCAGATGGGTCTAGGACAACTCAGCGTAACTAACTCGGTGTGTCCAACTCACCATGCCCAACTTCCTGTAGCCAACTTGCCATGGCCAATTTGCTATGGCCAATTCACTTCAGGACAACTTGCTACGGCCAACTTGCCGTACACAGACAGGACAAGAGTTACACTAATATCGAATAGAATAATTAAAAAAGAATGCAGATGGAGGGACAAATTGAAACATGAATGACAGAAATTAAAAGAATTTTTGACTATTTTAAATACTGAAATTGAATTGTTGAATTGTCCCACATAGAGTTGTCCCATGGTAAGATGGTTATGGTGAGTTGTCCCTCAGTGAGTTGTCCGCAGCGCGTTGGCTGTGGCGAGTTGGCCACATTTTGCCTTCAGATTGCAGGAGCATTGAAGAGAATGAAGCTCCTCATGCACATGCCCTCTTATCTCTTCTCCCTTTGCCTCATTTGCCTCTTGGTCTGATGGGATGTGTAGGTCTTTCGAGAAGAGCCAGAGTTGGCTGAGGAGGATTAAGCTGGAGAAATGAAAAAAAAAAAAAAAACATTCTGGAAGAATCCTGGAATACTTTTTTTGTTTATCATAAACAAATTCTGAGAGAGAATCTTTTTGGATATAAAGGCTAGGCAACAATCCTTGTTTCAGAAAATGAGCCAAACAGATGGTTTTCATATTTTTTTGAATGTTTGGGGGATTCTTAGTGTTTGAAGAGGAGACCTAAATGCCATCTTAACTTTCCATACAAATGGCTGCCTCTACAATAATACCTCTGATGCCACAGGAAATAGCTGTAGAGAGAGAAAAACATTAAGCCACACTGTCTCAAGCGATGCAAAATCGAGAGGCGGGGAAGGGAAGAGGTGATGGAGAGGGAGAGAAAGAAAAAGAATTTAGCAGGGCATAGCAAATACATAATGGCCTGGCAGGATGTTTATACTAATTGAAACATTTTAAAAGGTCACTGAAATTAAATTTAAAAGCTTGTAACATTAAGTGGAATGTTTTAAACAGTGGCCTCCACACTGTGGATGCACAGTTATAATTATATACATGTTAGTAGACATTCTGAAACAAAAATAAAAACTCCAAAAGGGAAACATAAGCAGTGAGGTCCTGTAATCTAATGAGCTGAGATTACTTGAACATTTGGTGTAGTGGTGAAGGTGCTGGCTAGAAACTGTAGAGACATGAGTTCTAGTCCCACCTTGGGCATGAAAGCCAGCTGAGTGACTTTGGGCCGCTCACTTTCCCTCAGCTCAACTCATTTCACAGGGTTGTTGCTGTTGTTGTGGGGAAAATAGGAGGAAGAAGGAATAGTAAGTATGCTGGCTTCCTTGAGTTACTTATAAAGTAATTAAGGCAAGATAAAAACCTATAAGTACATCAATAAAAAATAAAGACAGGATAAAAATCTCTCTCTCTCTCTCCCCCTCCCTCTCCCCCTCTCTCACACACATCTATCTATTGATTGATTGATCGATCTATTATTATCTTGGACTAATCCTTTGAAAAAACCTGGGAAGACAAAGAAGGGGGGAAAAAGTAAATGTACGGATTGTACATGTAGACATTCCTGCATGGCCATTTTCTTGGAGGAGACCAATAACAAGCAGGAGATCGGCTTAAATTTTGCCTCCTTTTTAGAACTCAGTGAAATCAGATAAGACCATGACAAATAGCAATGCAAAGCTCCATATTTGCTTGGGCCCAAAAGCTCTCTAGAACTAGCTGGCTTCTTCTAGAGTGGTGACTATCAGAAAATACCAAGACATTGCCCCAAGAAGGCGACAAGAGAAAGCTGTGTCTAAGCAAGGGACCTTTCCTTTATCTGCCTACTTTTTTGTGTAGTTTCTATGCCAACATTTTTTTCCTTCATATTCTTAATATAATATTCCCCCCCCCCAAAAAAATGGTGTACATGAGTATATATCTGTGTTAGTTACTTTTCTAGATTTACAAGGCAACAGGGATCTTTAATATATATTCTTTTATAGTAAAATGGCCAAAGTGCTTTCTGGTTGTGTGACCTTCCTCTTCCTCTCACTACTCCCCTCCCCTCCCTAAGACGCAGTTGGCCCCCATTGGGCTGTCCATCAGAGGAGTAGTAAAAACCCAGCTGTGACCTTTTACAGGCTTGGTTCTGTTCCTACCTATTTGTTTTACTAAATATGGACACCAGTGAATGAAGAATCCAACCAGAGTTATCTTGATGCTTTTTCTGTATATTTAACAAATAAAAACTCAACAGGAGGTAAAACTACATTTTCTGAATTTCTGAAAGATTCAAAACAAGGAAGCCATAAGCAATTGTCAAGAAAAGGGGAAACCCTAATTTGAATGGGTAAATGCTCTCTTTCTCGTTGATAAATGCTTGTGGATTGCCTCAGAAATGCCAAGCGTCCTCGGTAATTGAGCTGCAGATATTAAACAATATAAATAAAAGTAATTTAACTTCATCTTAGATTAGTCAAATGTCACACTGCAGTGGTGAAGTCTAATCATACATGGGGTGCTGATTTAATTTCTTAGAAAGCAATTAACCCCTGCTTTGACCTTTGGGGAAGATTGATAAGCTAGATTTTAGAGGACTTTTCTGTTTTATACTGGCCGACAAATATATAATAAATGGCCATGTCTAAGCAACAAAGCAGTACAACAATCACATTTTTTCAGAAGAACTAAGACCTGAAAGGCTTACGCATGTTTTCTGTTCAACATATTATGTTTCTTTTTTGCCCTGCTCCTGTGTCTGATTGTCTAGAAATGAGCTGTATCTGTGCCATTAGGTCTAGATAGATTGCAAAGAAATATTTTTGCACTTTTAGCTTTGTAAGCCAAGTTTTAATGCCTTTATGACTTTTTTTCACACTAGACTGAAGACATTTATGCATGTTCTAAATTGATTGAAATTTTTAGTACAATCCATTGTGAAAAAACAGCTGAAAATATTTCCTAAGGAACATAGTCTTTTTCATTTACCATTCAAAAATGGTTCTTTAGAATATTTTGATTTGGGCAGGTACTTTTAGTGATTTGTAGCTTCATTAGAATGATGCCTTATAATGGTTCTGTTTTATTATACAGTCTAATTGTTTACAATTTTAGTGGCTGATTTTTGTCTAGGACACTGCTGGGAAAAATTATTTTAAAAGGCAGCATGCAGCACACATAAGGAGAAAATACCAACCACAAGCTTCTAGCAAAATTAAGAGACAGAGAGCAGATAAAAATGGGAGAAGGTAAAAAAGAGATAAGACTGCAAGAATATCACAATCCTTAACTTTGGTCTCCCACTTGTAGTATCCTATGCTATAAAATGCTGATTGATAGTATACAGTAGGATACCACCAAAAGTAATGCTTTAACTCAAAAGCTTGAATAATTCCATTACCATTATCAAAATCTGCCTTCTCCAGTGTAGTGCCCACAAAATGTGATGGGATGACCCAAAGGCTATATTGGCTGGCTGGACATTTTTTGTTGGACAGTTACCAGGAAGGGACTAAGATAAGGAAGGTTGACAAATGATTAAGAATAACATACCCAAGCAATGTGGATCAAGACCAAATATTGTGCTGTGGTGAATGGCGGTGCTCTCCCCTTTGTAAAAAATAATAATGGGAAGAGAAATTCACTTCCGTAAATTATTTAAATACTGAAGGCCTGGCTTGCTAAACTATGGGACATACATCAAGATTTTGGTAGGGTTGCATGCAAGTAATGAAAAGTAGGTTGGCTTGTTCTACTACTTTTGATGGCAGCTTGATATGGACTAGAAGGATAGGTGAGGGAGTTCACCAGTTATACTGTATGTAGGATGGCCAGGTTAGTCCTTAAGATACAGGGAAATAAGAGAGAAGGAGGGGTGCCAAGTTTGTGAGACCTTGTCAAATACCAAGGAATTATGATGCTGTTATCCAGTTGGGTAATGAAACATCTGCACGAAAATCAAGCTCAGAGAGTAGCAAGGACCACAGTTCTCTTCTGTTGGTTCAGAAGAATGAGAAAAGATTAGATTTATGATAAACCAACAGGAGTGGAGGGGGGAACCAATAAGCTTCAAGTTACAATTTCCTTCTTAGCTATCTCTCTTTGGCTGATACAAATGGTTCATTTTTATAAGTGAAGATTCAAGGGTTTTTAAAGCAAACTCTGCAAAGACCAACCACCACCTGTTCAGTTTCTTAACATTCATATTTTCCAGTCTCAAAGGGAAGATGTTCTAATAAGCTTATCATGAAAGTGGAGTTGGGGTTTTTTTGTTACTTGCTTTTACATGCATTGGTTAGAAGTATGTGTCTAGGCAGAGCTAAATCAAGCATGCCATGCATGCATCACAGCTACAAAAATTGATAGAAATGCAAACAAGAAAGTCAACACATTCAAAGGTAGAAGAAAGCAAAGACACTATTTGGTCCTAACTTGGCCTTTGGTATGATAATATTAAATAATATTATCTATGTGTCTGTGGGTAGGCACCAAATTTATCGAAGAAGATGGATAATGGCACAGTTAACATGGAGTGACTGTGAGTGGGGTGGGATGGGGGCGCAGAGAAATATTTCTTTTTGAAAAAAAGTATAGGGCTTGCATAACCATACCAGATGTCTGTGGTTCTTATCCTTCAACTTATGCCTTTCCTTCTGCTATGAGAAAAGGTGCATCCTTAGAAGGAGAGCCTGTGTCTGTGATGCATTTTGTTCTTCTGTGATAAAGCTATAATTTGGTGATGCTCTCCATTCAGTGAATTTAAGCACCGACATGATGATAAAAAGCAACTTTGAACTAATTTGAATTTAATTGCTATATTTTCAGAGCCATTTAATTGAACTAAATAAACATGTCCTGTATGAAGCCATATATTTACTATATCCCAAACCTCTTGACAATAATCATCAGTTTGTTAAATAGAATGAAACAAGAAGGTCTTTTTTTGTCTTCCTGGAGCCCAATTTTAACCATCACTGTTTACTCAGAAGCAAAGTGCTGGCACCACAGCTTAGTAAAAACTCCTGGCATAGAGATAGCAAAATTGCTGCCAGTTGCTAATTCATCTCTTCAATGGCCAGTGGGGCAAAATATCAACTTTTCCTTGAAAACTTTTAAAGGTGGAAAAACAAAGGGTATTAATTGATCTACAACTGGTGTGTTGTAGATCAATTAATGCATTTTTAAAAAATGTAATATAATAGAGTTGATATAATTTTTGCTATTGTCTAGTTATTTTTAATGAGAAAATTTCTTTGTGAGACCGTTTAATCAAAGCCAGATAAAATGCAACCATAATCACAAAACAAAGTAGGTACATTTGTCTTTTATTATTTATTTATGAATTTATGGACTGTTTTAGTCTACTACATATAAGCAATACATAGGAACAACATCCAAACTCTGGATTGTGGCAATAATTTGTTTTACTATATAGGAAAACATAACAACATCAAACAATAACAAGAGTATGAGAAAACCAAAGGGAAAAGATTAGAGACAAAACTATACCATTATGCATACAGAAAACAGCTCAGTTTTTAAATAGCATTAAGTTTAATAACAGGGAAGAATATTGATTGAACTTTCCATTACAAGAGAATCAATTTAGAAGCAAAAGGTGAACACATATAATTAATCCAAGACTGTAAATCTTGTCATTCCATCATAACAAATGCTCAGTGGATTCATACATCTATAACAATAGATAGATTCCATGTTTGTGATATATAGTTCTGAATCACATTCATATTTTTAAACTGCATTATATTTCCCAAAAGTCATACTAAATATTTTATGGATATTTAGCCAAAATAGGGCATAGAAAGGCAAGCTTAAATTTTATGCATCTGCTCCCTCCATTATTTTATTCTTGCAATAGATTTAGATTTAAAGATATATGTTTTAAAAAATTCTCTGAATTGCCCAAGAAGCATGAACATTTTTTGCTTGAATTAATATCTTAAACTCATAGATATCATACTTAATATTCATCAAGACTCTTAATCATTTTAAGATTTTTTCCTATATTTTTTATTATTTTCTTATATTATTTATTATCCAATTGTATAATTGAATTTTTTAGTTATATTGGTGATATTTTATTGTTCACCGTCCAAATTCTGTTGGGAACTGAGTTAGTCGATTGATTTGTTAATTTAGGTATTCCAACTCTTTATTCTTCAACATTCTTGCAAATAATTAATAACCGCTTCATGCCCTTTAATTGTCTACAGAAAAATGTCCAGTATCAAATTAAATATAAGTGGCAATAACAGGCATTTTTGATGAGGTCCATGAGACTTCTTGAGTTCAATTCCATGTGTAATAATTGTGCTCAAAGAATTAAAATAACAGACTTTAATCCTATTCATTAACAATGAAAGAAATCTATATTTGGGCAAAGCTTGACACCGGATTTTGAACTGCAACTTCTCAAAGGTCTTTTCCACATCCAACAAAACCATAACTACATTAAAAAAAAACCTATTAGTAATATTTTGTCCTGGGCCACTTACCAAAATGTGCAGAATGGATTAATACTGTCTATAGCATGCATACCAGGTTCTCTATAAAAATTTCTCCATCAGGATTTAATGATAGTTATGTTGGTTTGTTTTACCATTTATAATTTTTTTTTGATGAAGCAAGAGAATGCAACTGAGTTTTTCTTAAAACATATCTTACAATTCAGAATGGGACAGTTACTATCTGCCAGAGTGTATGTTTGCAAGACTGATGGAGAAAAGTCTGCCTTGGAGCTAATCTCTCTCAACCAGAAATGTCAAGGGTGATGAACAATGATAAATATGAAAGTAAAACACTTTGAAAGTGTTACAAATATGTTTTCCTGTCCCATTCATGATCATTCATAAACTATTTACTTTTTGTAGATACAAGAGTGTCAGCTCCGACCCTGGAGTTTTTAAAGAAGAGACTGGACAGCCACTTATCTGAAATGTATGGTATCTTGTCTCCTACTTTAGCAGGGATTTGGATTAGAAGACCTCTAAGCCCTTACAAATTGTTATTCTATCAATAACTTTCCACTTGCTCTTCTTACTCCAAGAGTCACAGGCTTTTGACTAATCAAAGATGAGAAAGATGCCTAGTCCTAATAGGTAATGAGTTTATTTGTTGGAAAAGATGTATTATCAAATTCAGTGGGCTCCTGACATTCTATGTAAAATGTTCCCCTAGCATTAAGATCCCCAGTGAAGGTTATTTCAACAATTGAGAGGTTCTTTGTTAAAACACTTCAAACATGCACCATTCTTGTCATGCTCCCTGCAGCTACTATTGGCAAAACAGAATCTGGGGGGTTGGAGGAAGTCAGGGTACAGAACAGAGGTGAAATTCAGCTGGTTCACACCAGTTCTATAGAACTGCTGGTAACAATTATAAACAGTTCGGAGAACCGATTATTAGAAGAAATTTCCTTTTGTTTTTTTCTACTTTACAGGGTTAATCCTGTACAGATTAATTTTACAGGGTTAATTCTGTAAATAAGGCAGTTGTTTCTAGCCTAATCTTTATTGCCTTGCATACAGAAACTGCCTCTCCCCTTATTACATTGTAATTTTGGTGAAGTTTAATTCTGTGCTTGGGGATGTTTAATCCTACGTTTATTGATGGGATAATTTTCCCTATTCAGCTTTGTTTGGAAGGAAAAAAGGTTAATCTCTGTTCTTGAAAAGAATCAGCTTCAGAAATCTGGCTAGTTGCTGTGTCTATTTGTTCTGGTAATTGGTTTAACAAGCAACGGCTATTCCTTTGTTTCATTCTAGGATTAATTGCATTCTTTGTAGTTACGCTTATTTCAAGTGTTTACACTTGAGCTTGCCTGGGGTGTGAGCTCCGGCAGTGAGTTTGTAGCTTTAGTTTTAAAATAATTATTTGTATTGTGTTTGAATTTTGTCCTGCCTAATGATTTCTTTTCTAACTGGGAAGGGGGTCTTCCTTCACTGCTTTAGTGGTTCTTGGCATTGTTCTTTTGAGGTGTACTTCCAAGAGGCAAATGCAAATTTGGCATTGAATTTTTTACTGCCTTTCTGGGGAGTTATTTCTTTAAACCTGGATGATTTTCCTTAGGATATCTTATGAGGTGAGTGAGACCAGCTGGTATCTTTAAGTGGTGCGAATGGATCTAAGGATTGCTTCTGCTGCATGTGCTCTTTCTGGAGAGCTTAAATGACCTCTCTGCTAAAGGGTTTCACTTTATGAGCAAGAGTTGGCAGTTAATAGTTATCATTGAATTTTAACAATTTTAATTCCTCAAGGTGCTTTGGCACCCTGCCTGATTTGTATCACTGGCTTGCAGGTATTTCTAATCTAATGATTGGTATTTAGGGCAGCTTTTTGCAAGCAAATATTTTTTTTTATTTTTGTACAGGTAATCCTTGATTTACAACAGTTCATTAATGACCATTCAAAGTTACAATGGCACTGAAAAAAGTCACATATGACTGTTTTTCACACTTACGACTGTTGCAGCATCCCCATGGTCACAAGAGGTGAGGTGAAGCACCCCTCAACATGAGTGACATCAAGTTGGCCATGACCTCCCAGTCACATGACCACCAAGCCATGTCCACAGAACTGGTAGTAAAAAAATTTGAATTTCACCATAGTATGGAGGCTTCTTGGTTCCTTCCAGATTATGACTCCTTTTATATGTTGTCCACAACATATTGGAAGCCAGAGGTGAAATTCAGCAGGTTCTAGCAGGTTCACTAGAACTGGTAGTAAATTTTCTAAGCTGTTTGGAAAACCAGTTGTTAGAAGAAATCTCCTTTTGTTTTTTTTCCACTTTACAGGGTTAATCCTTTAAGGAAGGCAGGGAAAAAACATTCTGGTGTTGTTTCTAGCCTAATCTTTATTGCCCTGCTTACAGGAACTGCCCACCCAGTCACATGACCCCCCAGCCATGCCCACCAAGCCACGCCCACAGAACTGGTAGTAAAAAAAATTGAATTCCACCACTGTTGGAAACTCTTTTCTCTTTGGGAACTAATTGTGCATCTCCTTGACCTCTTATCTTTTCAGTCATGCATATACAATGGAGCCAGTGGATTTTTCACCCTTTGAGTACTTCACATTTTCACTATTCCAGCATTATTTCACCCTAATTCCTTTTAGCTTATTTTTACATGGAATGGGCACAAAAATATTTTTATTAGTCTGACTAAATGACTTTCTTTTCAATCTCCTCTTAAGCAACTGGAGCTTGCTTAAGCAGCTCCTTAAAAAGGAGCACTGATTTGTTCACAGTGAAGTACCTGGCTAGGTGACATTAGCGGTAGAGTTAGATGGATACTGTAAGATTCATTGAGCAATATTCTAATATTTTTATTAGGGTGAAGTACAATAGTATGAAGCTGAATTAGGACTGGAAAGAATTTGGTGACTGTGATAAGATGCAAGAGTCCTCTGCAGTTTTCACACATTGTTGTTCAGTAAACAGGAAATGGGAATACTTTGTTCCTGAGTTCAATAGAAATTAAAAGATATAAAAATAAACACACACACACATGCACACATGCATAAATACAACACTACAAAGCATCTTGTTTAGAACATAGATTATAAGAAAGATACTATGCAATATGCAACTACTTAAGCCATAAACCCAGACCTGGGGTTGAATGGGGGGGGGGCCAGGGGCTTTACCATCCTAGGGCATTTTTATTTTTTAAATTGTCACTTATCTGTTACTGTGCCCTGCAGTGGTACATGACTGATTCAGTGATTCTGTTTTCTCTTTTTCTTACATCCTTACATCAAATGTGGCACAATCAGAATTTCCCCTGGCAATTTTTGAAAATGAATCTGTCATCACAGGATGAGGGGGAGGCAAAGCAGCCAAGGCTGCATGTTTTCCCTCGATTTCTAGGCATGCTTCCTTACCAATCTAGCCAGCCTCACTGGCAGAAACCCTTCCATAACAGACATACTTAGCTCTTCCTTCCTTATGCTTTTAGAAAAAAATCCTGTTCAATTCCCACTTCCCTCAGACAATTGTAAACTATCCATACTGTATTGTCTTGTTCTGTCTTCCTTTTCTTTCTCAGGTACACTCACAGTTCATTAAGGAGGAAAAGATGGCTATACAAAAGATGGCTTTTGTTTAAGAGACACCTGTTTGGAATCCCATCGAGACCAGAAATTAAATAAACAAAGAAAAATCTATTTGAGTCGAAGTCTTTGTTTGCTGGGGCAAGGGTGACATCTCTAAAACATTAAGCTGTTTTTATTCAAGGGTAGAAGAAGGATTTTGTGCGAGTGTGTATTGATCCGTATGATGTGTGAAAAAAGATGTCTATAGGGTAGGATACACACAAATAAACACTGTTGCCTTAAGTAAGTTAGAAAACTCAACAGAAGGTTATTCATCTATAATAATCCTTTATCAGAACATGCTTTATTTAATTCAGCTAGTCTATATTACAAAAGATTCACTATTATGAATCTCCCCCCCATCCTTCAATATTGCAGTTCTTTCATGCACCGAATGAAAATTTATTTTCACTGCTACCTTTGGTGTAACTCTTGTTCTAGCTACTCTTATAATTTGCTCATCAAACTATATTTATTAATCATTATTGATCAGAATAATTTTCCAATGAGCAGAAGCACACAATGTTTTTCTCTTGTGAACTTTTCCTCTCTGAATAATTGAGAGACATACTATAGTTTCTCAAGTGTTAGTAGAAACTGATTAAAGATTTGAAGGCAGGATTCCTTTGTCTCTTAGATGGCAAAATGGATGAGTTTATTCATCATATCTTTGGTTTTGGCATAAACCCAGTCATTGTCATTTGTTAGCAATGATTTATGGTATAACTTCTTTCATGAAATGGACCTCTATCAATTGTACCACACACTATAGATACAAAAATGGTTTAACCCAGGGGTGGGCAAATTTTTTGACTCGTGGGCCACAATGGTTTCTAAAATTTGACAGAGGGGCTGGGCCAGAATAGGAGAATGATGTGTTTGTGTGAACTAATATAAATTAAATGTAAAAACCATTACATGAAAAGATTTGGCCTTTAAGAGGCAGCAAAACAACATTGTACTTAGTTTATTGGAAAAAATGTTTTCCAAATTTATTAATTTAATAACGGGTCTTCCTCGAAACTGCAAGGTTCCTGCTAGTAACTAGTTCGGCGGGCTAAAAAGCCCAATGGGCCGGATGTGGCCCGCAGGCCGTAGTTTGCCCATGTCTGGTTTAACCTAATATAGGAATACAAATCTTGTGTAGCATTGGAGATGGAGATATTAAAAGGTGTGTTTTCTAAATAGAAAATCCAAATATGCTGCAATGTTAAAATGATTTAGCTGTTTTGATTAATTTGTAGCTCTCTGAAGGTCATCTTTGTTGGCTTTCTGGGCATTTGTAATTAATTTCAATTCTGTAATTAATTAATTTCCCTCTATTTGAATCTTTGCAGTTCCTTAGATTTGATGAATAGAATACCTGAAGATAATGCTCAGGAGTTTGCAGTCTAGATGTAAGAAGAATCTGCCACATGTACAAGCTGAATTTAGAAGAAGTGCAGGAACCCCAGATTTACACTGATAATGGATGAGGAAAGAGCAAGGTTGTTCCAAAAAGAACAAAAAAAATTGATTGTTATTTTGGATCTCTAGTCCAGCTACAGTATTTGAACAACAGTGAAATGGTGAGGGGTTTTGATTTTGGAAACTTTTATGATAGAGAAAATGGATCCTGCATCTACTTACCTTGAACTGTGTTAAGCTGAAATCTGTTATATTTACAAAAAGCCAAATACAAACAATACGATTTGGAATCTTATTATTTAGCTTATTATTCACAAACAGTAATTTGAAATAAACTGTTCATATTAGTATAAAGCTTGTTTAACATTCGAATGAGTCCTAATTTCGGTGGGTATAAGCATGGATGCAGACTGCAGGAAAGAGAACTCAGGCATGGAATATGCACAATATATCTTCCATGTGAATAGGAAGCACATCTCCTCAGATACCCTCTTTGAAGATGTCTGAAGGCAGAAGTTTTGTGATGCGCACTGAGGGATAAGTTTATTTGGACATGAAGGAGAAAAGGGGATCCAGAGTACATAGAGTTGCCCAGATTGTCACCTTTAAAGGTGAAACACATGCGTTCTTGGCAAGAGCTGCCTGAGCACTGGAGAAGACATGGCTTCTTTAAGGAGCTTGTTTTGAACAACTGGGCTCCATGGTAAGACATGGGAGGTTTCATGGACTTCCATTCAGTGGTGGAATTCAATTTATTTTACTACCGGTTTTGTGGGTGTGGCTTGGTGGGCGTCATGTGACTGGGTGAGCAATTTCTGTAAGCAGGACAATAAAGATTAAGCTAGAAACAACACCAGAATGTTTCTTTCCTGCCTTCCTTACAGGATTAACACTGTAAAGTAGAAAAAAAAAACAAAAGGAGATTTCTTCTAACAACTGGTTCTCCGAACTGCTTAGAAAATTAACTACCGGTTCTAGCGAACCTGCTAGAACCTGCTGAACTTCACCTCTGCTTCCATTTGAAAAAAGACTGCATTTGTGTTTGTTCTGTCCCCAGAGCTATTTGTTATTCTGGCAGGACAGGGATAATTTCTTGCTGTTGTAACTGTTAGTACTGTTTGTTCACATGTACAATACTTTGCCTTCAAAATAGTAATGTGTTTTGCATTTAGCGGGCTTATAGGTAAAGTTTAGCAGCCCTGACCTTAATGGTCAAAATAGGTGTACTATGTTCCCTTCATGTTCAAGGATTATTACATATTTTCCCCTTTCTTGTCTTGTCACTTCCTATTACAAACATTGATGAAAAGAGAAGGGAAGTGAGGCCATGCCAGCCTTCATCTTCCATTCAGAAAAGCCACTCATAGTTCTTCAATTGCAATCTCAACCCATCTGGGGATATCACAGGTGAGCTGTGTATCCTAACACACCTTTAGGCACTTTAAGCTATGTGGGGTGTAAGGGTAGCTATATTTTGTAGCCTAAACAGTAGGTAGGCCATGTTATAGCTAGGAGCACATGGTCTTTTTTATGGAGCATGGCTGCCAGTTGCAATTCATGTTATAATCATATACCATTGCTTATTTTTTACAGTTTTACCTGAATTTGCAGCATTTAATAAACATTTGATGGTGAAATACTGTCTCCTTTTTGAATGTCAAGAAAGGTTTCCATAGAATCACAGGGTTATAGATTAGCAAATTCAGGACAGTGGAGCACCAGCCATTGAAGATACTGGATATATTATTTTCTATTGCAATCTGTACTCTGCAGAAAGGGATACTTATTTAGATTCTTATTTAAAAACAAAAAATATTGAGGCATCCAGGAGATTTATTTTTCAGGGAACAAACCTTTATATCAGGGATCACCAACCTTTCAGACCTCAGGGACCACTAAATTCATAATTTTAAATCCCGTGGACCACTAATATGAATCCAGAGCACCACTCACTGAAGCACCACTCGTTGAGCCTGGACTCCCAGCGATGGGATGCGGGTCCTTCAGACACTTAGCTTGACCACCTGTTTTTGTAAACTTTCTCTCTCTCCTTCCATCTCTCTCTCTCTG
>JAEANM010010257.1:0-15891 GCA_017656035.1 Myanophis thanlyinensis
CCGCTCCCTAAATTCAAGAAGGGAGCGGGTCACCCTAAACAGGGAGGCCGGACGGTTTTCTGCGGATGCAATAAGGGTGGAGAAGTTGCATGACACCCCCAGCCACGCCCACCAAGCCATGCTCACAGAACTGGTAGTAAAAAAATTTGAATTCCATCACTGGGTACAACCAAGTAGGATGGTTGATTATGGGGATGTGACTCTTGAGCTTTGGAAGATAACCCCATCTAACAAAGGAACTATAGTGCTGGAAATATGCATTTATGAAAACAATTACATGAACAGTCCAGTCACATTGTTAATTTTGACCATAAAAGCATGAAATATCTACTAATATGGATATTTGAATATCTTATAATGCTTTCAACAAAGAATTAACACCATAGCTACAGAGGAATTACAGTAAAAGGTGTCAGTTCTCTAATTGTTGAAGGTTTCATTCACTTCTAGCTTTCTCTAATCATTGAAGCTTTATTCATTTTCTAAATTTTTACTGGAATCTCACCCAAATTTGTTTGTCTGCTTATTTCCTGCCTTTCTTATTTTTACAAATCACTCAAAGCAACAAAAATATCTAGCACACCTTCCTCCTCCTGTTTAATCCCACAACCACAAGCTTGTGAAGTGAATTGAACTGAGAGCAAATGAGAGGCCCAAGGTTTCCCAGTTGGCTTTCATGACTAAAGCAGGACTAGAACTCATGGTCTCCTACCAGTACACCAAACTGACTGTCCAAGATATGAACTGAAAACAAGATACCAGTCAAACCACAACTTATCTACAATGTGCAAATATGGTTGAGGTGTTGGGCGAGAACTGAGGAGCCCCAAGTCTATTCTCAGCCATGAAAGTCCATTGGTAGAATATGGGCTAGTCGTCTTCTCTCAATACAACCTATTTCAAAAATTGGAAGGAGGAGTACTATGGACCCTTACCCGAGCTTTTGAAAAAAGGACAAGATATAAATCTAGCATATACCATATGTTTTGGAGTATAAGATGCACCTAGATTTAGAAGAAGGGACAAAAAGTTTTTGGCCTCCGCACACTTTGTTTCCCCCATCCCCGGCTCCCAGAAGTACTTTGCAGGTCTCCAGAAGCCTCCTTGGGGTCCATTTTTGGCAAAAACAGGCACATTTTGGCCTCCCAACCCCTCTGCGCCTCTTGTATTCCCTCTCACCATCCCCCCAGAAGCATTTTGCAGGCCTCTAAAACATCCTGCGTGCCCGTTTTAGCCAAACAGTCTGCACAGGTGGTTCTGGAGGCCTGCAAAATGCTTCTGGGGGCTGAAGAGAGCAGTGGAATTCAATTTTTTTTACTACTGGTTCTGTGGGTGTAGCTTGGCAGGACTGGCTTGGTGGACATGTGACTCAGTGGGTGTGGCCAACTCAATGTCATTCATGTCAAGGGGTGTTTCCTCTCACCTCTTGTGACCATGGGGATGCTGCAATGGTCGTAAGGGTGAAAAACAGATACAAGTCATTTTGTTCAGTGCCATTGTAACTTTGAAGGTCACTAAATGAACTGTTGTAAGTCAAGGATTATCTGCATAAAAATACAAAAAGATTCTTTGCTTGCAAAAAGCTGCCCTAAATGCCAATCATTTGATTAGAAATGCCTGCAAGCTGGAGTTACAAATCAGGCAGGGTGCCAGAGCACCCTGAGGAATGATAATAGTTAAAATGCAATTATAACTATCAACTGCCAAATCTTGCTCATAAATTGAAACTCTTTAGCAAAGAGATCATTTAAGCTCTCCAGAAAGAGCACAGCACACCCAGGAGAAGTAATCCTTAGATCCATTTGCACCACTTAAAGATACCAGCTGGTCTCACTCACCTCATAAGTTATCCTAAGGAAAATTATCCAGGCTTAAAGAAAGATCACATGGCTTCCCAGAAAGGCAGTAAAAATCAGCACCAAGCTTGCATCCTGTCTCTTGGAAGTACACCTCAAAAGGATAACGCCAAGAACCACAAGGACCACTAAAGCAGTGAAGGAAGACCTCTTCCCAGATAGAAAAAGAAATCATGAAGCAGGACAAAATTCGAACACAATACGAATAATTCTTTTAAAACTAAAGCTACAAGCTCATTGCCAGAGCTCGCACCCAGAGTAAACAGTAAGTAAACACTTGAGATAAGCCTAACTACCAAGAAAGCAATTAATTCTAGAATGAAGCAAAGGAATAGCTATTGCTTGTTAAACCAGCCAGATTTCTGAAGCTGATTCTTTTCAGGAACAGAGGTTAACTTTTTTCTTTCCAAACAAAGCTGAATAGGGAAAATTATCCCATCAATTAACCCAGGATTAAACATCACCAAGCACAGAATTAAACTAAATGTAATAAGGGGAGAGGCAGTTTCTGTAAGCAAGGCAATAAAGATTAGGCTAAAAACAGCTACCTTACTTACAGGATTAACCTGTAAAGATTAACCCTGTAAAGTGGAAAAAAACAAAAGGAATTTTCTTCTAATAACCGGTTCTCCAAATTGCATATAATTGTTACTAGGGGTTCTATAGAGCTGGTGGGAACTGGCTGAATTTTACCTCTGGGGGAGCGGGAATACAAGACGTGTGAGGTAGACTTGGGAGGCCCAAAATGGCGTATTCGTTATATAAGAAGCACCACAGTTTTCACCCACTTTTTGGGGTGGAAGTGCATTTTATATGCTGAAAATATGGTAAATGAAGTATTAAAAATCAGCAGGAAACTTAAAGGCAGAGCTATGTAATGGTTTTCTTTTTTAAAGTCACCAGAATGATAAATTACACTGGTTCAGAGGAAATATGTTTATAAAAGTTGAGAAATAAGAAGCTACTGCAAACAGTTTTTCAAGATAATTTTCGGGAAATAGGAGCAGTCAAGTAAGAAGATATAGGTACACGTATAGTTGCACCATACAAATGACTTTTATTTGCAGACAGGCAATAGTAACTTTAGTAGGACTTAATACCATGTCAATGTAACATAGGGTTATACTCTCAAATGAAGAAGATTGCCAGATTACAAAGACATCCTTCCTGAGCTCATCAGAAAAAGAAGACAAGCAATTTTCTGATGGACTGGCTATGAATGCTCAGGCTGAAAGATACAAGGCTGAAACAGAAATATTTTTTGTCCCACAGTCATCTAAATAAGTATTCAGTCATGAAATTGCAGGTAACTTAGAAAACACTTTAATCATCCTCTGCTGTCAGGTAAGATGATTGGTACCTTTGATCTCTATTACTTTCCTGAGCACAATTACTGCCTAATTACCTCTCTGGAACTAATCAACTATCCTTTTTTCAAAAGCTGATTGTGAACAGCCCCCCCCTTTTGTTTGAAAAAAAAAAAGAATTAATGGTACAAGCATGTCATATCTCAAACAAGACCTTCCACAGATACGTTTAGAAGTTAAGAATTCTAGATGGCTCAAAAAATAAATTGAAATCTCATTATGCACATAGTATAGTCACAGAGGAAAAAATAATAATAATGTAAAGACAGGTGAAATAATTAGGGATTTATCTTTGGTCTTGTACATTCCCTGTTTTTCATGAGTATCCTTCTCCTTTAACAGGAAAAAAAAATCCCTGGAAATTGTTGAAAACTTCTTTTTCAGATGGAGTGGGAGATTTGAAGAAAACACTAGGAATGCTTCCTTATTGCCTTTTATGTCTGGCATGATGGCTTTCCCTTCTATTCTTACCATGTAAGAAACAGGCAGTCATCAGTATGGATATTCTTTAAAAAGGCCCAGAAGCATGGATCTTATAAAGATGGCCTTCCTTCCTTCCTTCCTTCCTTCCTTCCTTCCTTATGAACTTTATGCATCCTGTAAGCAATTCTCTCCTGTTCACAATTTTTTACATAAATAAATGTTTTTGTTGTGGAAAACATTGTGGAACTTTATCTTGAAAGACATATGAATAATATTGGCAGATAGCAAACTGAGAATGTATTGCTTCCTTGGCAGCGCCACCACTGTGCAGGTTTCATACTGAGGGAGAAAAGATGAAAGGGAGAAAGTCCACAAAGGGACAATAGTATCCTGCCCCCTGCTGGGCACTATTGATAATGCTACTTACTACAGACTATTCTGCAATGTCATGATCAACAGAATGAGGCTCAAAGCCGAAATCCCCTAGGAGCAGACCGGAAAATAAACTGTGACTAATATATAAAATCACATTTCATTTTTTTAAAACTTTAAATCTTTTATATTATTTTAGGAGTGAAACTTCTGCATATTATATGTCTTTGAAAGAAAGTGGTAGAAAAGAGAGAAGATAAACTTTTATTGCTAATAAATTTTAAGGGTGAGTGAATTTTCAGGAGGTATTTTGTCATTAATGTTTTTGTATACAACTTAATGGAAGAAATGTTTGTATTCTAGCTGCTGACATCATGAAAAAATACAACTACTGTTGTCTTCTTTGTGGATTTTGGCTGTTTTTGCCTTCTATGATTGATGATATCCACCTCTTTCATCTCCCAACTGTGAAGAGGGGCATAAAATTACATTTTCATACTGTTAACTTAAATCAACTTAGCTTTCTTTTTCTTCTCCCTCTAATATATCTTCTTTCCCTATCCTTCCTTCCTTCCTTCCTTCTTTCTTTCTTTCTTTCTTTCTTTCTTGAGCTACTTGAGGTGTGGGTGGATGTTTGTCATCACTTTGGGACTTGCCAGAAATGTGATGGCATTTGGGGAAATTTGGAGCAATAAAGGGGTGGTTTGAACTTTATCCACTTTATCTACTTTATTACTTCCTTTTATCCATTCTAAAATTCTCAGTTGTGTTCAGATGACTCCTGACACTAATGCTTTTTAGAAAATCTATTTTCTCTCACCAATCATTCATTTCCAAATGAAAGGATCCCAAATATTTTGGTCAGTTGTATATCACATTCCAAATACTTAAATTAAACAGTTACCATTCTGTTGATCCAATTTCAAGATATTCCTCCAGAGTTCTTAACAATGTTTATATAACTACCCTAAAGAGTTTAGCATCATTCAGAAGCCTAGTCAGGTCAATGCTGAATCCCAAATCAAGATAATTTACAAGCAGATTAAAAGACACTGATCCCAACACAAATCCTTGAAAGACTCAACTGTCACCATTGCCTATTTATCCCTGTTTTTTGCTCTCTGTCTTTAACCTGTTGGAAATCCAAAAAAGAATAGTCTTCTCATCATATGACTGCTAAAATTATGTCAGATGCTTTGAAGTGGAATTCTGACAGTCTTTTTTTAAAATTCAAATATACAGTGTTGATAGAATCATCTCTATCCATGTGTTTCTTCACACTGTAACTTTAAAAGTTTGGTGCGGCTGGCTTTACTTATAGAGAACCCATACTAATTTCTTTTCAGCAAGGCTTGTTTCCTTATATGTATATTTATTTTTCACTTTGATTATCATTTCTAACAATCTGCAAGGAACAGACATTATACTGGCTAATCAAGAACTTCCTGGATCTCCTGGGAATCCCTTTGGCACAAACCTTGATTTGTGGCTGGAACCCTCTACCAGAATGAAAGAATTTATCCACTTTCTCTGTAAATTTTCCCTCTCTCCCCTTTCCTCCTTTGCCACCTAGTCCTATGCTTTCTCATGTTGGTTTTCAGGTTTACATGTATTTACTTCATATTCGTTTTATATTTGTATAATTCAAGATGATATAGAACATGATCAGTGGTGGGATGTGACCAGTTTTACTACCGGTTCAGTGCGCACATGCTTCTAATGTGCAAGTTGAACTTACCAGAGGCAGCCCAGGTGAGTAAGAAGGCTGCGGAGGCATGCAAAAACTTTTCAGTGCAACTCAGCTGAGCTAAAAAAAAGAAAGAAGAGGATATGGAAGAGGATTTGGCAGTGGCAGGTGGGTGGGGCCAAATGCTCATCTCCACTACCAGTTCGGTAGAACCGGTGCATCCAGGCTGAATACAACCACTGAATATGATGTTACTTGTTATTTACCATAAAACTGTGTGTGGTGGCTTGGGCTGAGAAAAAAAAAAACAATTGGACCAAAGTCACTCATCTGGCTATCATGCCTAAAGGAGGACTAGAGCCGATAGTCCAACTTTTCCAGTCCAACGCTTTAACCATTACACCAAACTGTTTTTTTTAAGAAGTTTGCATTGTTTTCATTAATGTTCCTTGCCATGCATTCTCTATCAAACATTTTTTTTTGCATTTGTTATTATTATCTTACACTTTTTAAAGTGAAAGCTTCTTCTTTGGGTGCTCCTCTCTAGAATAGGTTTTCCTTTCCTAAAGGAAATATTTTTAATGTTTCCAGCTTTCTGGGCATTACAGGTAGTCTTCGCTTCACAACTGGTTGCTTAGCAACAGTTCAAAGTTACGACAGTCCTCCCCAATGGTACTTATGACCTGGTTCCAGATTTCCAACAACCATACTCTATAAAATGGATTGTTTTAACAACTATCATGTTCAGTTAAATACTGTAACATTCATTTAACAACCTAGGTGTTTGCTTAACAACTGCTGTGAAATAGATTGCAAAATTGACTTACTACCAGGGGTGGAAACCAACCGGTTTTGCTACCGGTTCGGTGTGTGCATATGCGTGCCAAACATGTTGCAGCACGGCTCTTTAAACCTCTTTTAGAGGCAGCAGAGGCAGCCGAGGCAGCCGGGATCATCAGGAGGGCTCTGTAGATGTGCCAAACAGCTGATTAAGGTAAGTAAGAAAAAAAAAAAGCTTGTATAAGGAAGGACAAGGGCAGGGCCAATTTCAAATTGCCACTACCAGTTCGCGTGGTGTGATCTGGCTGAATTTCACCACTGCTTACTACCATAATTCCAGATTCAATTATGGTCATGTTAAGAGTACTTGCAGTAGAAGTAAGATGTTCTCTAGATATTAGGAAGAGATTTTGTTTTCTCAGTTGCCCTTTATTCTTTTTTTCACCAATCCCCTCATTTCTGCCAAGTTTACTCTTTGTAACCAAATGTCAGCATGTGGGATTTTGCTGATTCTGTTATATTTGCAGACATTCTAAATGTAGTAGTATTGACCTGTTTCCTGCTAATTTCACATGTTCATCTTTCATCAGTTAAGATCACCATTTAGGATTAAACTTAATATTGCCTGCCATTGAATTGTTCTAAGGCATAGCCTCCCTCTCTTTACCTCTCCCACTCACATACCACCCTAATCAGATAAATGTAATTATGATGGTTAATTACCAATTCCTACTGAAATCCTTGGAGTTGAACCAACTTGGGTATTTGATTTCAGAGGGGATTTAGCATAGAAAGTTTCTCTTATGCTGATATGAATATTCTACTTAAGGTTGAGATGTGAATTTATAACAAAAATTACAGGAAGAGTCAAAACGCAAGATAAAAAAATTATAGGGCTTGAAATATAACCATCCAAATATAGTGTATCAGCTGAGGGGAATTCAAAAGATAATGGATGTGGAGTATCCCTTGCACCACCCCACAAATGCATATTAGGTCCTTCTTAATCACTAAACTGCTATTCTGGAAGATGATATTTAAAGAAAAAATTTCTAAACCAACCCACCGGAAGGCAATCTGATTTTGCAATATAAAGGCAGAATAGAGCATTGTATTTAAATGGATGTAGGGCAGTGCCATTAGCAATAGAATCACCTTGTGGTTTTATGCTTCCCCAGAGTGATTGATGCTGACAGAATAGTTCAGTTGGGATACCTGAGGCAAGTTTTTTTTTAGGACTTCCTGCCCGATTCAGCCTTCAGAACCTTTGGGAATGCACAAGTCTGATACTGTTGTCCTGTTTTCTCCTACTTAAATGCAAAGTTATGTTGTACAGTGACTCTTTGTTGTGCTAAATTTAGAGCAGTATTTTGCAACCTCAGCAATTTAAGATGTTTTGGACTCCAACTCCAACATGTTGCCTGAGGAATTCTGGGAATTGGAATCCACACATCTTAAAGTTGCTATGGTTGAGAAACACTAAGGTTCAATGTGAATTGGTTTCTGAGACAGTTTTGGAATACCAGATACCTTAAAAACTCAATTTGAAATAGCCTCTAGCTCAGAGAAAAGGCCCAAGGGGCAGTGGAATATTTTTGAGTATATGTTTATAAAGACAAGAATAAAAGAAAGGATGCAGTCAGAAATGCCAATACAATTTCATTTCCTGTTTCTTTTCAACCAACCAACCAACCATACAAAGTGATACTGGACCATTGTGAAGCAAATTTCTATGAAACATCTATCCACATCTATCCACCAGTTACTGTCTCTGAGTTACTGACTCACACATCTGTTGTGGTTGTGAGAGAAAAGATGCATGCTGCCTTTGCACGTGCATCAGAGGTGAAATTCAGCAGGTTCTAGCAGATTTTCTAGAACTGGTAGTAAATTTTCTAAGCAGTTTGGAGAACCGGTTGTTAGAAGAAATCTCCTTTTGTTTCCCCCCCCCCACTTTACAGGGTTAATCCTGTAAAGAAGGCAGAAAAAAACATTCTGGTGTTGTTTCTAGCCTAATCTTTATTGCCCTGCTTATAGAAAATGTCCACCCAGTCACATGACCCCTCAACCATGCCCACCAAGCCACGCCCACAAAATTAGTAGTAAAAAAATTTGAATTCCACCACTGGTGTACATCTTGGAAAAAAGATGCATGTGTGAGAAATAGTAAATAAGAAATAGAGATAGAAGATAGATAAACAGAGATATAGAGAGGTATAGAGATGGAAGTGTTAAAAATTAAGGTAGAAAATTATAGATGAGAGAGAGAGATTCTGTAGATATAGACAGAAGATAGAATGAAAAAAAAATTCTTATGAAATGTAGATCACAACTAGCCATATTACAGTTGAACTGAATGTCCTAAACAGCTGCTTGGAATCTGTCTCAGGAGGGAACACATTTACTACATACAGTGAATTTTCATCCAAAGAAGGCCAATTGCATTCACTGGGAGTTATTCCCAAACCCAACTGAATATATGCATTGGAGTACAGCTACAATTTAAAGCAGCCATGTATGCTGTTGGTGAGATTTTATGTAAGTCTAATTCTGACTCCAAACTTTTGAGATGGTTTTTTTTGCTTGTTTTTTAAAAAGCTTTGTTGAATTGCTTTAAAGCTTACTGAATTTTGCACTACACATTACAAGCTTGAGTGACTGGACAGGACTCCTTTGATTACATGAAAGGAATTGAAACTCAGAGCTAATCTGAACTTGTATACTAATGTGTGGAAATAACAAAACAGGCAAAATAATCATCTCAGCATATTCAGTTCTATAGCCCATTATTTTCTATAGCTTATTCTTGCAATGAAGCATCAGTGGCAGGTCATTTAAACCAATTCCATAGAGAAAAGGAAAGGATCAGCTTTGTCAGTATGACATTGGACCGCGGGACATTGTGCGGGTGTTTTAAACAATAGCATTCAGTAATGAACAAATCCTTTAAAGATGGCAAATCCCAGCTGGAAAGTGCAGAATTATACAATTGCAACACTAATTATTGTCAGCAGGCCCAACATCTGTAGTCTGCCATGCTGCAATAAAAAAAAAAACAACCTCATGAACAACAGATGCTCTGCATACAGCATGAGCAAGACCTTAATGAATTGTCATATTATAGGATAAGGGCCATGGAAAGAATTTGAAAGAGGGACTTGATAGCGACATTATCTGACAGAGGGGAATAAACCTATCTGATGCACGAAAGCAGCCATGTCCTTAGATTTCAGACCAGTTTGGTTTAAACTGCTGGGACAACCAACAAAGCAGTTGCATGTACTTTACTGGGACAACCAGTAAAGCAGTTGCATGTATTTAAAAATATCCTAGGACACGGGTGTCAAACTCGCAGGTGACAAAATATCCTAGGACACGGGTGACAACTCATATTGTTGTCACATGACGTATCATGGAGTTTTCCCTTTCATGGAGCTGGGGTGGGCATGTCCTGTGCATCCAGCCCGCGGGCTGCTAGTTTGAAACCTCTATCCACTGTGGTGTGAGTCATCCAAAGGAGGCAGTTGACTTTAAGGAGTTCTTTATTCATGCTAACTTGCTTTGTGAAATGCTTCTTTCAAATGCACTCCACAGCTTTGCATAGCAACTAAACTTCTCATTGCTCAGTGAGTATTTTTTTTTCTGTGAAATGAAAGGAGGTTATTAGGAACCAATAAAATTTACACATGAAGCTTTCTCTTGCTTTGCTTCACTAAGAACAACATACATGACCTCATATTAGGCAATGATTTTCAGCTGTGGTGAAAAACATAGATATGTACATATAGGCATACACAAGCATAGTTGTGAGAGAAACATGCATGGCTCATTAGAACCTGGCAATTTTTATAAATTTCCATTATAAATCTACAGATCAGGGACAGATGGGCTAGAATAGCTCCACCAATGAACCAATGCAATTTCACAGCATTGTTATATGTTCACATGTTAGCCAATTTATTCAAAAAGCAGGAATATCTGTCTGGAACAGAAACATTTGTTTTTGTTCTTTATAGCGGATATGTCATAGGACCAAACTCTCCTATTTTCTTTCTGGAGCTTCTTGTTAGGTACAGAAGAAAGCAGATGTACCATCAATGCATTTACTATCGTTATTATTCCATCTATACCTTTTAAGAATGTTCATGTTGTTTCATAAAGGAATTCATGTGTACTAATTTTAATTGTCGGTTATACAGGTAGTCCTTGACTTACAATTTAGTTATCATGCAAAGTTACAACTGCACTGAAAAAAGTGACTCGACCATTTTTCACAGTTGGTACACCTTTTGCAATACCATGTGATCAAACTTCAGTTGCTTGGCAACTGACTCATATTTATGACAGTTGCAGTGTCCTGGGGCCATGCAACTACCTTTAGTGACTTTCTGAACAAACAAAATCAATGGGGAAAGCGGATTCATTTAAGAACATTTCACTAATTTAACAACCACAGTGATTCTCTTAACAACTGTGGCAAGAAATGTAAAATGGGGCAAAACTCCCTTAACAACAGAAATGTTGGACTCAATTGTGGTTATTAGACTAAGGCTACTTGTATTAGTATCTTTGATATTTTCTAACTAAATATAATAATACCTCTCAATTACTAATTTGAAAGAAATTCAGAAAGTGTATATGAATCTAGAAAAATTCTCTAAGTTTGTGATTTATCTTATTTTTCTGGGTGAATTGTGTTTAAAGACCCACTTTAATGGATAAGCTAATGCAGGGTAGGTTTTGCAAGTTACCATTTAGCACACGTAACTAATATTTGAACCATAATTAAAGAGAGGTTACAATATTGCCTACTTAATTTAACAAATGGACCAAAGACAGAATTTAGAGAGCCTCTTTATAAGTGAGGCACCTACTTATAAATGAGAAAGAGCGTTAAGATGAATGTCTGTGCATGAAGTAGTAGAATGTGGCACATCTGACCTTTTCATTTGCTGTATTTGGTATACAGAGACTATTTTTAGCTGATTTAAGACAAATTTGTATTCAGGTTATGTTGTGTCTAAAGTTTGGAATACAAATTCCTGTTTATCTTCTCATTTGAGGAGATTAATGCTTTCATTAAAATGCTTTTTATAATTTAATGTCAGATTTCATGTTACTTTAAAAAAAAACACCCTGATTCTTTTGAGAAAAATCATATAAGACCTTAACTTGGTTTGAAACCCTGAGTTTAAAAAAAACCTCAGATTTAAACCATCATTTGTTTTTTATGCATGGATATAAAAAGAGTTTGAAAATAATTTCCTCTGGCACCAAATGAAAGCCTCTTGTGAGACTTGACATTTATGGACACAACTGGAGAAGAAGTAATTTTATACCTCCTCACTCTATATGTTTAGTAATTAAAATTGAACTTTTACATACTTGAAATAAAAATAACTTATAATGGAGCTTGAGTCCTACGAAAGCATCCTAAAAAGAATACTTCTTCTCTCAGAGCCACTATTGGAAGGCTATTGTATACATAGTTCAGAATATGCTGGATTTTTCACATGGATCTGTCAGACCAGGCTACAAAGAGTAGAAGTATCATAGAAATAAAGTTCATTATATGTTATTGTACAATAGATTGATTTCTATATCTATTTTAGAGAAATCTAGAAAGGCAAATAAAATCTGCTAAAGTGAGACAATTAAACTACATGCTACTGTTCCAGAAATAGAATTACTTCAGATGGAAGTTTATGGAGATTCTCAGTCATCCAGCTCATGGTTATCCCAAAGGTATTTTTTTTTTAAGGAGTCAACTGGACTATCTCGTTTTTTCTTTGAAGACATTTTGCTACTCATCCAAGAAGCTTCTTCAGCTCTGACTAAACTTCTTGGGTGAGAAGCGAAACGTCTTCAAAGAAAAACCAAGAAAATCCAGTTGACTCCTTTAAAAAAGCACCTTTGGGATAATTACTTCAGATAGAACAGCTTTCATTTCAGCATTTACTGCTGAAGAGAATGATCAATAGAAATGAGAAGTCTTCACCTGATGGTATTTAAAGCTACACAATGAACTTCATGTTCCAAGTCAACTGAATACAAATGGGGCCTTAGACTGATCTGGACCTGATGATTAGTTGAGAAAGATTATCTGTCTTCAAAAACACCCTTGCAATTTCAAGTGTTCATTGGGCCTACAAGAAGCAGAAGCTGTTATGGTCTTTCCCAATATGTTAACTAGTTATAGATATGTTTTAACAATATTTTAAGTGGAACAAAAGAAATTGAATAACATCTTAAATTGTAATAAAAGCTATATACTACAAAGAACCTTTGAGGACTAGCTCTGTTAACCTTTTATAACAAAAATGGTATACATTTTAATGACATCACCTTACTCAGAGGCATAGAATACAGGTAGTCCTTGAGCTAGGACCACAACTGAGCCCAAAATTTAGGTTGCTAAGTGAAACATTTGTTAAGTGAGTTTGCCCCATTTTACAAATTTTCTTGACACAGAAGTGAATCATTGCATTTGTTAAGTTAGTAAAATGGTTGTTCAGTGAATCTGGATTTCAAATTGGTTTTGCTTGTCGGATGGTTGCAAAAGCTGATCACATGACCCCAGGACCCTGCAGCCATCAAATATGGACAAGTTGCCAAGCACCTGAATTTTTAGCATGTGAATGCGGGGATGCTGCACTGGTCGTATATGTGAAGAATGGTCAAGGACTACCTGTATCTTCCTAAATTACAAACCTGTCACTACAGAGAGTTGCAGACAAGGAATTGTGACATAAAAATGCATGAAATTTCATTTCGGCATTTCTCTTTTCTCAAACCAGACTTTTTAGAATTCCTATTTCTTCTCTTCTCCTGATACAAATTTACACAGAGAACCAATTTGGTGTAGTGGCTGAGGCACTAATGTATGAACAAGGAGACTGTGAGTGCTGCCTTAGGCACAAAACCAACTGAATGACTTTGGATCAGTCACTGTATTTCAGCTCTTGAAAGAAAGTCATGACAACTGCTTCTGAAATCCCAACAAGAAAACTGCATGGACTAGTCCAGGAATCAACAAGCACTGAATGACTCAGAATGATCATTTATACATTTGAGAAAGTGAACCACAATGAAAGACATCGTTATTGGTATATAGGGTTACATTCGATAAACTGAGTATCATGGACATTTGTTTTTCAAAATCTTTCATGGCTCTTCAAGAAAGGTCCCAACTGAATTCTTCCCTTTGAAATCCAACATGGTAGCTGAGAAAAGCGATTGAACTTAGAGATGCAGATGCTTGTGAAAAGCCTTCAGATACCTCCGGAAGTTCAGAGTTCTCCAGAAGTTTATACCAAGTATACCAATTGGTTAATGCGACAAATATTCAATGGGCAATATATTTGATGAGCAAGAAAAAACAACTATTTTTTTAAATTTAATTTTTAATTTTCATGACATTTACTATAAAATCTTAATTGGTTTAAAGTTCGACTAATGGTCCAAGCATACACAATGTCTGACAGTTTAGGAGCCTTTGCATGATATAAAGGGGGTCATAATGTTTTGCATGACATGACTTTGCATGATATATAGGGGGCCACAATGTTCTTAGCTGAATTTGGAAGGGGACTTAGTCCAATGATTTTCTTAAACTTTTGCTAGATCCAAGGGATCCATTCTGCTATTAATCACCAGGCCTCTCCAGATTTTTTAAAAAAATGTAGAGACAGTTGGGACACTTTAAATTGAAAAAGTGGGGTTGGCAATTACACAGAGCCTAGAAGACTGTAATTTGGGTCATTGTCAATTTAATCTCACTTTGTGCCTTCCAAGGTTCCAATCTTGATCATCTGCATACCATTCATTAATTTAAAATAGTATCAGAACCTCTGGTCAAATAATTGTCCAAAGGCTTACGTAGCAAGAAAAAAAATATTTGTATAATGCAGCATTAATCATGTGTCATGATGTCATGAATGCAGCATTAAACATGTGTCATGTGTCATGATTCAGAGCTGTACCTGAAAGTTAGCATGATTATAATGGGTATAATGAAACCATATCCTTTAAAAAAAAAAAGCAAAGAATTTTTCTTCTCAAGGGAATGACACTGATTTATTTTTTTCAGTCACTCTGATTCTCTTTCAAGATGGTGCACTTTCTTCTTTTCATCTACCTTTTATGCTTTCTGGAGGTGTTTTGAGAACAACTTAATATTCCAAGAACAGAAGAGAGTCAAACCATTGAGAAAGTTCATGGAGATTATTCTGAGTTCTAACAGAATAGTGATTATGCAAATGAGGCATCCATAATCAGAATGTAATAAGAAAAAGAAGAAGACCATGTCATGCATGGATAACTACATGGTTTTCCTGCAACTGATTGGTTCAATTTCAGTTCCCATCTCACAGAACTAAATGGTACTTTAATAATACATTCAAGAAACCATAATGTTGTACATGGTAA
The DNA here is from genome assembly GCA_017656035.1 of Myanophis thanlyinensis. Classification (NCBI taxonomy): domain Eukaryota; kingdom Metazoa; phylum Chordata; class Lepidosauria; order Squamata; family Homalopsidae; genus Myanophis; species Myanophis thanlyinensis. Next base: position 14,913 of record JAEANM010010257.1, read on the forward strand.
ATTTGGACAGTTTCCTCCCTCCTTTCATATTTTAATAATCTGCAATAGTGTATTCATTTGTCTTTTCCCTGTGTTTGCTTAGAAATGATGGTCTCTTATTATTTCATTATTGTATGACTGACTCTGAATGTAATAATATAATAAAATACATACATTTTAGATCCCTTGGTAGTATTCTGCAGAACTGTACGTCTTCTCCACACATCTTCTAAGGAAATGTTATTGTAGGATCCTCTTAATGAAGAAATGGCAAAAAGATTGTTTGCAATGTGGTTTGTTTTTCAATAATAGAGAAGCTACTGGGTTCTGAATCAATATAAATATTCCAAATGAAGGGGGAGGGGATATTTTTTTTAGAGGAGGAAAAAAGACTACTTTAATCTCAGGGGATGATCAAGTTGTGCCCAAAGATTCTCATTCTCTCTCTCTCTCTCTCTCTTTCTCTATTCTATCTCTGTATCTCAGCATAATAGAAATGAAATGTAGCAAGCAGAAGTTTACAATCAATATAAAAAGCTACCTTTGTTCTATATATTTCATTTGTTCTTGTACTAGAATGGCATCTTATCTTTATTTTAGAGTATCTGATTTTAGTGCAAAAATCTAGACAACCATTAGATGGCAACAATCAGACATAAAAAAGATAATTCTGCTGTCACCCAGGAGTCACGAAGATGTTTACAGTCTACATCTGGTAGCTTTCTTGGGGGGGGGGGGCGGGGAGAGTCTATAGCATACCTTTTATGACTACAGAAGTTACGAGTTACAGAAGCTGATGACAGTTAAAATAATAGCATTTTAGGCTTATGTATCTTCCCGAAGATGCTTTACAGCACTCTCTAAGCGGTTTACAGAGTCAGTATATTTAATTTAATTTAATTACAAAAATTTCTATACCGCCTCCCTCCCAAGGGACTCGGGGCGGTGCACAGCCATTTAAAAAATACATAGAAAAGTTAAAAGTATAATTAAAAAGATT
>JAEANM010010258.1:0-15891 GCA_017656035.1 Myanophis thanlyinensis
CTATTCTATGAGCTGAGTTTAACACCAAGATTAACATTACATCAACAGTCAACAGTCAAGAAATAAACAATACCCCAGTCTATCAACTCACAAAACAACAGTAAACAACAGGAATCATCAAGAATATTCCCACCAATACTGACAGAATAAACAATTAGTATATATAAATAGAGAGCAGGCCCCACTCCTTTTAGCTCTCTTCATGTTACCTAGTTTGGTAATGTAACATCTGAAGAAAACAACCAAGCTTAGAGATCACTGAAGACCCCAGATAATAATACCTTAATCAAAATTACTATCAATATACTTTAGATTCAGGTTCCTTACCCAAGCTTTTAATGACTTTATATGAATATTCACTAGTACATTATTTAGTACTATATGTCTGTTAGAGCTATTCAACAGATGAGAGTTAAATAACTCACCATAACTAACATTAAATGGCAGGCAGTTACTGATATTAAATTAGGCGCACTCAGCTATAATTATTATGGAACAGCAAAGTTAGGGAACATAGAGGTAAATGTGGCTATTTAATCTCTCATATGATTGCAGTTGCTTTTCAGCCTTTTCAGCCTAATGGATATTATTTCACAAGGATTGTCTGCCAATAACTATTTCCTTCTTGACTGTCTCCTTCTTCATGTTTGTGTCATCAGTGATAGTATCTAGCAACCTTGTCTTCCATCAACTTCCTTTGATTCCCTGCCCCCCCCCCCCAAGTAATGGGAGTTTCTCTTGAGTTTTGTCCCTTTGCATTATGGTTCTAAAATGTTTAATAAGTAACTTATTTGTGCCTTTTGCAAGCAATCCAGTTTTATGTTGTTTTAGTATTGTAATATTTTGGTTCTTGTGGTCCAAGGTATTCTCAACCATTTTTCTCTAGCACCATATATCAAAGGCCTTAATTTATCTTCACTTGGCCTTTCTGATGGTACAATTTTCACAGCCATATGTTCCAATTGGGAAAAATATAGTTTTTACAATTCATGCTGTTATTGTCAGTGTGATGTCTCTGCACTTGAATATTTTGTCTAGGTCTGTCATCTTTCTCACAAGTAGCAGATGTCTTTTTATTTCATGGCTACACCATCACCATCCCTGTGAATTTTTGAGCCTAGGAAGATAAGCATCAGGTCTTCTCTGCTTATATCCATTGTTGGCATAATTTTATTTTTCAGTATTTAAAAAAAAACAATTGAGCAGCAGACTGGCTTTTGCACTGTTCTTTTCATTTTCAAGAAGAAATTCCTTAAACCTTCTTCACATCCAGCCATCATAGTGGTATAAACAGCTTGTTGATATTTCTTCCAGAAATTTTAATTACAATTTTTATTTTTTATAATCTGCATTTTTCATTACATATTCTGCATATAAGTTAAATGGATAAGGTCATCATGTACAATTTTTGTACTTTTCTGATTCTGATTTAATTGCTCCATTAATTGCTGTAAGAAGTTTCCTGGTTATCATACTAATTGTTCAATTGGTCCAGTATATCTATGTTTTTAAGAATCATCCACAATTCGTTGTTGTAACCTATGCAGTCATTTTTTATGTTTGTTAATGTTATAAATTTCAGTCCAGAGATTTTTAAGCACTCAATTTATCAAATCTAATCCATTAAATTTATTCTTTATCTTCACTGTATAATTGAAGGAAACATTCCTGATGTTGTTTCTTGTGAATCTGGTGACCTTTTTTCTTTTCTTTAGTTTGAATTTTTCAAGAAATTAATGGGCTAACCCACAGATAACATCTAATTTGGCGTTTGCTGACTGAACAGAACTTCTCCATCTTTGCATATAGTGTGTATTTGTCTAGTGATAGTCATATAAAGAAGTTGTTAGAAGGTAGTTGTTTTAGGTTATTCAAAGAAGGAATTTGTTATAAATATTGAATTTAATTGGTAGAACCATTTGTTTATCACCTGCTTTATTTCAGATGGTATTTTCCTTTCAGATGAAGCATTTCAGTCTGCTATAATTAACATGTTGTCTTTTTTCTTGCTGGTGTTGTGCTGACATGGTGCTGCGAATTAGCATAGAATTGTTCATCTTCTTTTTGCTTCATGCAGTATCTATGGTTTGAATATTGTATTGCATTATCAAGTTGCCTTGGACTTAAACTGACATCATTCTATCATTTTGGGGGCTAATATTTGAGTGTTAATTTTGACATCCTTTTGTTAACAATGATTACCACTCTGTTCTTCTATGTTTTTTTGTTCGCAGTAGAAGCTCTTCTGATGTGAAGTAGCACAATCCAGTTCATTTCAATTCACCGACTGATTCCCAAAAGCAGTGTTCAATCTTGCCATTTCTGCTTTGAATAAGAGCTAGATAGCTTTAGAGAACTGAGGTTGAAAGAAATAAATTAACATATTTCAGTACACAGATGGCAGTTTTCTCTACAGTTAACACTTAGCTATAGAGGGGAAAATGTGTAGTGTGCATTTGAAAAACAATCCAAGTTCATTTGCTGTATAATTTATTATGTCTTCTGTCATGCTATCAAAATAAATACATCAGGCCAACCTCCTCCAAGCTAGATCTTTCCTGATGTGTTAGGATTACAATTTCTCTTTTTCCAGCTGGCAGACCTAATACCGCAAGAGCATAGCAAATGGGGGAAGGTTGTGTTAGTATTGTATATTTTCAATATATCCGCATAAATATAGCTAAGGGATGTAATCATTTCAAATATATATCTTAGAGAAACTTAACTAGAATTGGTGACTTATGTGGGATAAAGAATTAATATTTAAAATAGAAATTATCATTAAGAGCTGGAAGGACAAGTAATTGATTCATGATTGAACAAAAGGAAGGAAGCCATCTAAAGCTGATTTTTTAATTTTAAATCTAAATTCAAAAGAATATATTTCAGTGCAGGATCTATGGTTTTTTATTTTGTCTCCAGTGTTATTTGCACTAACATGAAACCATTGGGATAGTTGTTTAGAGATTCGTCAATATACTTATATATGCATCTTCAAGTGAGTATTGACCCCTGGTGAATGCCTGGACTAGGCAATATTCTGCAGGTTTCTAGGCAATATTTTTTTGGAAGCCTGAGAGAGAATAACTGGCCTAAAGTCACCTTAATGTCAAAGGTGGGGCTAGAACCTATCTTCAAACTATCTCTATTAGAACCTATCTCCTACTAATATCTATTTCTTTTCTTTTATTGGATTTTGAGAAGACTACATTAAATTATTTCAATTGTGTCTACTACTATATTTAATTTTTAAGATGGCATCAGGGAGGTCACCTGGTTTTAGTGAAAGGGAGAGTTTTTGTTTAGGTTATATTAAATTATGGAGGATTTAAAAATTATTTTGGCTGGTTTGTTTTGCAAGTTATGTTTTGTCATTTGGTATTTTTTTAAGGTATTGGTTCCAAATACTTGGGAGATCCTTGGGACAGTTTTTCATTGTTGCAGTAGAACTTGCCATGTTCCCATGAGAGGCTTTCAGGTTGTTTGCTTGCTTGAGATCAAGCTGCATCTTTGTTGAAGGTTGTGGAGAGGCTGCAGGGCTTAGCCACTGCTGCCCAAAATAATCTGAACATATTCCTCTGAGCGTAGACATAGATATTTTTTTCTTCTTCTGTGGCCTGTGGCTATCATTATAATTGGCCCAGCATCTAAGGTAGGTTGCTTTCCAAGTCACAGGACTTAATGGATCTCTTGAGTTGCTGAGCCTGGTGTTTTTTTTTTTTTTTACATTGGGCATTTAGTCAAAGGGTGGCCAAAAGATGGCACCATTCTCCATCCTGCTGGCTGATTAAATGGTATACAGTGTGGTGCTGACAATATTCATCATTATCATTTGATTATTAGTCATTTCTGGACTTCCATGAACTCTGCCATGACATGGGAGAGAGAAAAATGGCTGAGACTGCTTTCCCAGGATTTCTTTGGATGGATCATTCTGATGGAAGGAATTAAGGCTATGGATCCTAATACTCTTTTAAGAACTGACTCAGGTCTATCACAGAGGATTCAAGAGATGCTTGTCTGGATTAATTGGCCACTGACATTATATAACTGACAGACTGACCAATTTCTAGATGTGTATTCCAACATGCATGTTTTTGTACATATGTTTGCCTAAAATTTGATTCAGATGGATTGAGATGTTAATTTCCCATTAGAAAAAAGTAAAATGCTTTTCATCGCCATTTTGTATAATTTGTACTTCTAAAATAAATGAGTTGGTGTTGTCTGAAGAAATTGCATAGTTTATTATGCATCAGCTATGTTGTATTTGTTATGAAATTGAATATAAGATCTTTCACAAGTAGGTTTTAGGACATAAATGGTGAGTTAAAAAAAGGAAGCTGTTGTATGGCAGTATCCAGCACAGCATCAGTACTTTTCTCTCTCTCTTTAAAAAAACATTTACATTCCTTCAGTTGGCAGCCCTCATTTTCTTCACAAACTTCTCATGAGTGGGTGGAGTTCTCAATAATGATAAGCTGTAAGTCAGTCATAGCCCATCCCTCCAAGGCAGATGTGCTTTGAATTTTAGTATGGAATGGGAGTCATTCTTTATGCATGCTAGGTTAATTCTTATTAGCATTATTTATTATGTTTATTTCAGAATAAACTGAAAGTATGTGTAGGGTGGGTATTTGTGTCAGTTCTTCAGCACTACTGAGTCTATTTTTCTTTAAAGTTAGAATAATTGTCAAAAGGTTAAAGCATTTTGTGCATATCATGGCATACATGATGTACAGTACAATTTTTTAAAAAACGCATTAACGTGATTGTGGTAAAATAGTCAAAACCAAGACAATGCTTTGCCTTTTTGATGTGTCTGATACAAATTCAAGTAATTTTTAGATCAAAGCAAAATATTTTTAGACTAAAATATATAATGCTTTCAATATCTGCAAAGATACTTGACTATTCTGATCTCAATTTCTTCTCCTTAATGTCTTTCAGTCTCAGCAAAAATGCATCGTGATTTTTGCACTGGTTTGCTGCTTTGCAATTCTGGTTGCACTAATATTTTCAGCTGTGGATATCGTAGGAGAAGATGAATATGGACTCACAGAAAAAAACTGTCAAAATAACTGTCGGTAAGAGGTAACAAACAAAGCTTCTTTTTTGGGGATAAATGGCTGCTGTGATGCAAAAGATACATAGAGATAAAGTTTAGATCAGATGGTATCAATAGCATATCAGCCTCTGCCTGAACTTTTCAACTCTATGCCTAGGTTGGCAGTGGAGTTCCCTAGATTGATGATTTTGGAAGACTTAAAATTGCCTATATGGGATTCTATTAGAGATGTCTCAAGAATTGTTTATTGTTGTTGTTGCTGTTGTTATTCTCTGTTCACAACAATGTTAAGTCAGGTCTATAGCTAGTGTGGGCCTTCATATGCATTGCACATATCGCACTTTTTCATTTCTCTCCTTAAGAAGCCATTCTTAAACCAACAGTACTATATAACTTTTTTTCAGTTTCCAACCTTCTTTTTTTTAGGGATGGTTGTTGAGAAAGTGGCACACACATTTTTGGATGTTCCAAAATTCAGCTGTGCAACACCATTGTAGCTCAAATTGCATTGGTTTCCACTGTACTTCTGAGGACTACAGCATGGTGGCTCTTCTGCTTGATCCAGGACATCCTCTTGACCAACGAAGAAGAGAGATGACCATTATGGCTGAACTGAAGCTGGGGCAACTGAAGAAAGAAATGAGCTGGAGGACTTCCGGCTGAGATTGCGATGCTACCAGACACAGAAATGGAATGCTCCATCTGTGTGCTGGCTTTTGCCTGCTTATGGGTTCTGAAAAAAGCTGAAAGCCATCTTGTAGGGGTGGCAAAGCTAAGGAGGGTCGCCCAGTGAAGTTGCGGAGAGACTGCAACTCTCCTGCCGAACTCCGGGCTCTTTTTCCCTCTTTGCCACAGTGAAGAGAAGAGGCAGCCTAGGATGGCTGCCATAAAGCTGGAACAGCCAAGGAACAACTAAGTGTTGTGCAGGAGTGGAGCTGGTGAACAGTGTCTGGAACTAGGTGAGAATAATTTTTTCTATTTAAATTTTGAACCCCAAATGACTATCCAAGAAGAGAGAGACTCACAACTACTTTCAAAGTGGCAGCAATTTGATATTTGGAGAAAAAAGAAAAGCTTAAAATGGAAGGAAAAAGAACAAAAGGGAAAAGGGAATTTTTTTTTGTTAAAAATATAAAAAATTGGACTTTTAAATTGGACAGGCATTGTTTTGAATAGACATTTTGAAATGCTGGAATTAAGTACTTAAAATTAACACTATCTTTATATGGTGGATATGGAAGAATTGTTTAACATTGAAACCTAACTCAGCAGTGCCACTTGCTGATGAAAGGAAGTATAACACATTCCCAAAACTTGGAAATGCTTGAGTGCTGGAGATTTAAAAGTGAAAACAAGAAGGACATTATTATTAAATGACCCTTGAAGACTACAACACAAGATTGAACTACTAGAATGACTTAAGAAGTTCAGAAAATCTTTTGGGACTATCCAAAGGAATAGGTTGATTAACTTTGGGACATAAAAATCAGAGAATATTGAACAGCTTGACAAGTGACTTTGTATTTGAATATATGGTTGCTGGATTATTGGACAAAAGAGGAGCATAATAAAATTTAATGAGATGTTCTACCAAGAAGAAATGAGTATCTGGGAGGAGATGGCATTGATAATTCAAAGTACAAGGGAGATGTTGGCAACAAAGTATAAGGAAATAATGGATCAAATGGAGTGGATAAATGAAAAGATGGGAAATGTGATACAAAAGACAATGAGCGATTAAGACACCCAGGAAGAGGAGGAGCTAACTCAAAAAGTAGATGTAAAAATAGAACAATTTAACCAATAAATAGAACAAAATGACAAAAAAGAGATAACACCAAGAAAGAAATGAGCTGGAGCAGTGTGTGAACAGAGAATTGGAATTGGGTGAGATGATCTTCAACTTCCATTTTAGAGATTTAAACCCAAATAAAAGCACTTTTTAAAAAAAGGCTCTCCAAAACACTGAGAAAGCAGCAAGTTAATACATGGAGACAGATTACAGACCCAAACAAATTTTAATGGAAGACTATGAGGTTTTAAAATATAGAAAGACCAGACTAGAATTTGTAGTATTGAAAAAAGTGATTTGATTTATGGATATTATTGTCTGGTTACTGGAAGAAACTATTTTTTTTTAGAATCTTTTGACAATCAGCTGTTATACTTCCACTTCATTTAATGCTGGAACTTAGAGCTGGAATGCCATCTACTGGTGAAAAAAGATACTATACTATTACAAGGTGGGAAATGGCCTTAACTGAAAATAAGAATTGATAATAGAAGGGAAACAAAGAAGAAAGAAAATAGTGAAAGGCAAACAACACCTGGAAGGTTGGGGTTTTTTTGTTTTTTTTTTTTTGCTTTATATCTATTTGCTTTTTGGCTGCTTGTGAATAAGTGGTGAGCCTTTTGAAGATTGTTAAGGCTGTGTTGGTTATAATTAACAAGAATTACCTTTGCAATTGAATACTTATGAATAATGAGATTTGGTGGGCTATTATGGATTATTAATGCTATGTGATAGAGCATTCTATGAGGCAAAAGAAGAAAAAATTAAACAAGACTTACAAATCTGGACAATTTAGAGGGAGCAAATTGGAAGATTTTGAGACTATAAATATTGTGGATTTTGAGGAACAGTTCTGGGACTGAGAAAATCTCACTAACAGACTAACACTGGCTTTTTGTGGGTGTGTACCTTTGGACATTTGGGAGATTATGATTTTGGTGGATTATTGAGTTACTTTTAATTCATTAAATTAATGCAAATGTTTCAACAGGGAAAAACAAATACATTTCAAAAACAAATACTATTGATGTTTCAATGTATTCAGGAAGCCATGACAAAGAATTATAGGGACATGGTGAAATTGATGCATGAGACTAGATGTGAGACTATAGATTCCCCAGCAAATGACATTGAAAGAGGAACAGAAAATCTAGAAAGTAGAGGAGAAATTAGAAGGAGCTAATTAAGGAGATAAATCAACAAATGACATGTAGATAAAGATACAGAAGAGACAGTAAACATTCTTAAAATGCAACAGGTAGATTACTCTTTAAAAGATCAAAATATGGAACAGGATAAAGAGAAAGATCTCCCAGAAGTGATGAAAATGTCACTGACAGATGCTTTAGAGATTCAACAACAAAAAGTAGAAGTCAAGGTAGAGGAAATATTTAGATTAAATATAAGTGATGTAAGAAGGTACAAGATCCCAAGGGAGGAGCATGGGAGATCTGTCAAAAAATCAATAAGAGTTGAAATATTAAAAAGGGCAAGAGATGATGGATAGATGTAGAATATATCTCAATATGGCAATCACATTATTAAGGGTTAGAAAATAGAGGTAGAAAGAAGAAATTGGGAAATAGTATTATGTAGATTGATAATAATAGAATACATTATAACTACTATCTATATGTAAATGTTAGAAGTTGAAAGATTATTATGTATATCTAAACAGTATGTTTATTGTTATTAGTATTGTATATAAAGTACATTGACCCAGACAATACACTGTTCACCAAAACCATATGGATGTTAAAGAAAAAACTATAAATAAAACTATAAAATAAATAAATAAATAAATAAGAAATAAAATTTAAATATAAAGAAACTAAAATGTCATAGATCTAAAGAGTCTGATATATTAATTAGTTATAAATAATTTAATGGATTATATCAGTTTAAAAGAAGATGAATCACAATTAAGTTTGAGTTGAGAATACATATCAAGAAACTTGATCAATATAGTATAAATCATGGTCTAAAGTTATCAGCCATAATTAATTAAACTCATACTGAAAATCTGTTCTAATTTGAATATCCCATGAAGATATTCATGGGATATTCAAATTAGAACAGATAGAGACTCTATACATAGAATAATTCAATTTTGGTTGCAATACAAATCTTTGTTTCAAATTATAGTCCAAGAATGGTTTCAACTTGAGCTGAATTCTGTGCCAGATTTATTTTTGAAGTACGTAGTTATCCTGGACATTGAAACATACTCTCACAACTAGGTTAAACATTCCTATGAGCGGATCAAACAGCTTTTCTAATAAAAAGGATATAAGGTTTTGTGCAGTTAGCATATACAAGAGCTAACTCAATATAAGTTAAAGAAATGTATGGTTCGTAACATTTAATAAAAATATTGCAGGTTAAAAAGGAAATTCAGCTTTCAAGACTTATTCTATTTCTAGGAAGGATCCTTTTCCAGAAGTATTGATATCTGATATGATAAAATGATCCAACTGCTGATTACCTTTCCAGCAATTTTTAGATAATTAATTGTTAATTTTAGTAAACAATTAGTAGACTGGGGAAGACTGGGGAAATAAACTAGTGATTAAACCTCCTATATCACTTTTCTCTAAGAGTAAAATTTGAAGTAAATGTAACATTTAGAGTCTTTAACTTGTTCAGATTCTTTATAACCTTTGTAAATAAGGGCCAGCAGTTGTTCTACATTATGTGTAATGTCAAAGTTTGCATCCTCACTTTTGTAATTTTTATTACATCATTTGTGGAGATTTTTGGGTTATTTTATGCTTCTTACCTTATAATATTTTATAACTTTTATAAGATAACTAACTTTGATATTGTATTTTTTAGAGTATTGTGTATTCTGTTCTGGGTTTCTTAATGAATGACAGATAGTTTACAATTTTTATAGAGAAATAAAATAATTTATAGTTAAGTAAGATGTACATTATCATTTACAACAACCATAAAAAGCAATGTGCGCTAATACTCATGTGAGCTGAAATTAGATTTCATGTGTTTAAATTAATAGATCACAAAGTAGCATAAAATCTTGTGCCTACATTTTGAAATGTGAGCAAGAATATTTTTTATTTTTTTTAAATTTTCTTCCTATCTTTTTCTTTTTTTAAATGTATGTATACATATTTTATTTGTTAATTATCTTCTTGCACTACATATAAATTTGGTATTTGTATTTTTTTCCCTTCCTTTTCTGAGAAAAGAGGCATTTTTCCCAATAAAGTACTGACCTGTTTAAAACAATAAACCATGTAATAAAGGAGAATATCAGTAGATCAAAGTTGTACTGTGGAATCTTCAGTGCCATCTGAGTTGGGTTGTTTGCTTGCAGATGTTTCATTATCTGCCTCAGTAACATAATGATCACTATGTTTTATTATCTGCCTAGGTAACATAATCATTGTTAAAGTTACCTAGTGATGCTACCTTATTTATAATCTCTGCAAGCAAACAACCAAACTTAAAGGGCATCAACAGCTTCACAAAAAAGCATGCATTTTGTGTTAGTGTTGTGCAAGTGGGCATTAAATTGAGGCTATGCAAAGACCACATTTTTTCATATTTAAAGAATTATATTATATTCACAATTATATATATATATTTATATGTGCACATACCTACATATATACATACACATATAAAGGCACACATACAATTATCCCAACAATTTTTATGTCAAACAAAAACACAACTGCTCTCTCAAAAGCATATGACTTTTAGCTTGATTTCAGAAGAGAAAAGGGACTGGAACCAACAGTCCAAATAATTTTTGAACATCAATGGATTCTATATATATACACAGAAAGGGGAAATCCTTGATAAAAATAGTACGAAATTTGACAGTTGTGTTACAGAAATACCCACTGTAATACAGAAGCACATTTTATAAATTGCAGTTTTTCCGTTTTATCTTCTCTTGTTTTATATTGTAGTCCTCTATTTTGCTGTATATTGGAATTTTAACTTTATTTGAGCTCTTTATTTTACTGTTTGCTGGACTGATGCACCTTCACATGTTAAGTAACAAAGCAGATACCGGTAGATACTTATAACATTCTGGGCATTAGGAAACAACATATAACCATATGGCTTAGAAAGATTTGTTTTTTTTTTAAATGGTATTCATTAGCAGTCTCCATGACTCATCACCTTTTTATTACGCAAAAAGAAATACGTTTTGTGTATATTGACAATAGACTTTTCATTCACATTTGCATTTTTGTATTTCAGTAATGCATGATAAAATGTGTTAGTGTTCCTTGCTTTGTTCTTATATTTGGTAAGAATTCAGAATGTTTAAAATCTTTTCTTAATCAGTGTATATTCTCAGTGCTGTCAAGTAGTTTCTGAATACCTATAGACATATCCGTCCATTCATCACATATATCTCCACCAACTCACCCACTTATTACTCTCACACTCAGCAGTTCATTGATACCAAATGAATTATCCCAAAGACCCTTTTCAGTGCAACCCTCCCCTCCCTTATCTTAGAAGCAACTTCAATAAACTCCACCTCATTTTCCAAAGCCAGGAGATACAGTAAGCCGTGCAAAATTCTGTCATTACCAACTGGATGAGTAGTTAACAACCAGTATTTTGAACAATGTCATATAAATGATTTTCATAAATTTCAGTGATGGGATTCAGGACCATAAACAAGACCAAACACATCTCTTGGGGAATGTGTCTGTCCTTCTGGTCCATGCTCCTCTTGCCAAGGAAGGACCTTTAGTAGACCGTATCTTGATGTCCTCATCAAACCATATTAGGGAAGGCAAACTCTTAACAAGAAGGTACTTTGATCATCGACTATTATTTGCCCATAATCCTTCTAAACCTTAATATTCTTAATAAGATTTGAAAAAGCGCAGCAAAAAGAATCAAGTAGGCTTAGTAGCAATGGAATCTTTCATTTCTGTTTCCTATTAGTAGATTAATGTTGTGGGAGAATTACAGCATTATACTTGAAGGACAGAGAGATTGAAATCTGGGCATCTTTTTCTTCTTTCCTTACTTCTTTAGAGTTGTTGGGTATAGGAAACTAGATGCTAAAATGCATTTTCTTCTTTACTCCTAGTTTTTCCATACCCTATAAGCTTGTTCTTCTCTCTCTAGAAAGCAGGTTTCTAGATCAAGATGATACTACATACATACCTATCCTGTATTCCATTTTGGGGTAAACAATGTAGGGAGAGTGCAGAAAGGGATAAAAAAAATACTGAGCCAAAGAAATTAAAGATCTGAGATAAGAAAAAGAAACATAGCAATATTAACACTATCTCTCTCATTATACCTCTCTGTCCTTGCAAACCATCATTGCTTGCAGCGTATCTATAGTGCAAGCACTTCATACATCATATTTTCTTCATTAACTTTTCACATTTTCAGTTTTCCCCATCCTCTCAACTTATTTTGGAGCAGGATTCATTCTCTCAATATGACCAAACTACCTCAACATATTTCTTTTGTATTTGTCATTTCACATCCATATGCATTTAGTAACCATTCATAGCTTATTCTTTCTTTCTCTAGCTTGCTCACTGTTGCTATCTCTCACTTCTTTGGTAATACTTTTTAAGTACATTTGAATACATTTACATGCTTAGAGTACATTTATAGAAAATACATTTCTTGTTCTACATTCAACTTATTTTTATGTTTTTCCTGATATATTCAGCTCTCACTTCCATATAATATACTGGGAGAAGCATATTGTCATACAGGGCCATTTTCACTCTTTTTGATAAACACTCATTCATCATAACAGACCCCATATTATCCACCATCCCTTTACCAATATTTGTACATCTTAAATTTCTCATGAATAATATTTTTAATAAACATTCCAACAAGGTATAGGCATTCATCTACTTGCTGTAATTTTCACCATTTATTTATAACATGTGCTCACTCTGTTTTCCTTATCAAGAACCAAGACCTATCTTGATGATACTTTGTCAGTTTCAGTATTAGTTAATATATCATTTTAGCATGTTCTGCAATATAGATGCCCTTGACCTAATTGTCTTTTTTCTTGCTCATATTTATCTTCCTTGCAATGTGTAGTACAGCCAGATTAGTGTTTTCATTTTTAATCATCAGTATTTAGTCACCCGTCCCACAGAAGCAATTTGCATTCTTTATTGCCACTCAAAAAACTCTTTACAACAAAATTTCTTCTGATGCAAAAATATTTTTGTCTCATAGTAAAAATATAATGCAAACTTGAACCTGTGCTTTTTGTTTCTATTGCTTTTTAAATCTTATTCTGGGCAATGGTCAACTTTGGAAGATAGAGCTCAAAGAATTGGTCTATCTAACTCAATGGTATGTGCACTGATTAGCAGAATCTCTTTAGAAATTATACTTCAATACATTTTAGATTTATTTTCAATTAGATACTATAATAAAACTTCAACATTTTTTAAATCTTAAGTCATTTTGCTTTAAATAAAATTAATTTTAAAATGTTTTAATATTAATATACTGTTAATTGGAAGTTCATGTCACATTCTTGTATTTAATACTAACCCATGTAAATTATGGATGAGCTATCAGATGAAAATAAATAAATAAATAAATAAATAAAAACATTTTCACCTGATGCCTGGTAAATTTCACAACTAAAGGATAAAAATTATTCAATTATTAAGCTATAAATAAATCCATGGCCAAGTTTCTTTGCTTCTATAAAAACATTGAATTTAATTTTCTTGAGGATATAGATAGATTAAATGAAAGATCACATAAAATATTTGTTTACACTCCACATAACATCTGCTTTTAGCAATAGGCAGTGTAGCAAGATTACTAAAAGATTGTGTCTTCAGATGTTAGAGAGTCACACATTTAAGTTAGGCAGAACTATACTAATTGAGGAAAATGTAGATCCTAATATGACTAACTTACTATCCTCTATAATCATAAACATATTTAAAACTCAAAGCGGATAGCATTTGTAATCAATAATGCTAATTTGGGAACAAAATATGCCATAACAAAGAAGGAAGGCTATCAGAAATACAAGTATGTGCAGAATAACACAGGTCTCCCCCCACATCATATCTTCAGTCAAGGCAGTATAGCAGATGACCAGGCTGAGTCCAAGGGAAGAGTCAAACATGTCATAAGTCACAAGTCCCTGCACGCCCACAAGTGATCTAAGCCCAGCCTACCTTGAATGCATCTGTTATCTCCCACTCAATTCCCTTGACTGCCAGTTGGTTAGATTCTTATAAAGAGCTTAAACTGCAATAAATCTTTATACTGATTTGAACTGCCTGGATCTCCTGATTTCCCCAGCTCTTGACAGGCAGAGATTGAAGATTCCACCCTCCCACCTATCATAAAGAAGTCCCCAGAGAGCTGATGTATTTCTGAAATGGGAACATTTGAAAACCTGTGTTGTGTTTTCTTGTGTCTTCTCAGAGTTGCTCTTGTGGAAAATATTCCTGAAGGCATAAACTATTCAGACAGTGCACCATCCCATTTGTCTCTTTTCCAGGGCTGGATGAATTTACTTAACATGGCTAAAGCATCTGTTGACATAGTATCTTCCCAATGGAACCTCAGTCACAGTCATCCAACTCCATGGCAGGTACTTTTTTTTTAAATTTCTCAAGTCTTATATTCTACTTGGTTTACATTTTATAGTTCAATTTTGCCTGAGTCTGAGTCCTTCAGGTTTTATTTAAATAAGAAAATAATTTCCAGTTATTCTCATTGTGATATTGAAGCAGTTGCCTGTAGAATAGTTATTCAGAATAAGTAATAATATTTCAGATCATATAGAATACTGAAAATGGTGACACCAGATTATGAAGAGTTTCCTAACTTGATCATGAACTTTTTCATGTTTTATTATAATGATATTTTTCATATGCATTTAGACAGAAAATAAAGCCTGTTTAAAGAAACCTGTTTCAAAATTACTAAAAAAAATACTGAATTAGTTTACATAGTCTAATAAACTGTCCTGGCACTCTTCTGACTCTCAGATTGCAATGATGCCAGCTGGGATTCTGGGAATTGTTATTTAATGAGGTTGGGAAGGTTGCAATAAAGGACAAACACTGCCCATTTTGTTAGTGAAATTCCTTTGTTCTTTAGTAATATGTTAGTTTATCACAGAGATTTTAAATAGTCCTATTTTTTTTACTATGGTTCAAATAAAAAGTATTTCTAATATATGGCAAATGTAATTTTTGTACTGTTTGTGAAATCTCATAGTAATGAGAAGAAAACTTTATTATTTAGGTTATTTTTATAAAAGCATTGATATAATTCATGAAAAAAACATTTTGATGAATTAGTCATGTTAAGGCTATAAGGAATGTAAATAATATTCTTTAAATACAAGACCACAAATTGGTTAAACTAGGATATTCCTGCTCCATAATTCAAAATTCCTATACATTACAAATATCTATCTAATATTGTTCAGTTGTCTGTCAGAAATTCAGTAGGAGTGTTCTTTTAAAATATTGTATTTAACAACCTATCAATCCAAACAGACTCAAGAAGGTTTAGATTCTTCTAAAACACTTTTCAGTACAACAAGTGGTTTAGAGATTTAGGAATTGCTAACAATTCAGATTTGAACTGTGAAATCAAAAGCTGTTTTAATTGAATGTTTGTTTATTCCTCACTCTGGCATCCACACTCAATTTCGCTACACACATGTTGTGCATTGACAATAAAGGATTGAATTAAATTTGGCATATTTAGCATATCAATGCATTTATAAGGAACAGTTAAGATGATCCCAAACATTTATACTACCTTTTGCTCTATCCTTTTTAAGAAGGATTTACCTCAATTTTTAAATTGATATAATTCCAATTTGTCAATTTCTCATATAAACAGAGACTGAATTATCACAAAATCGGTCAAACAAGACCATATGCAAGACTATATTGCGGCCGTCTCCAGGGGGGCCTTTTATTAGGTCCGCAGGATTGCCCAGTTGCGGCCCTTTCTGGATCTGGACGCTCTTCGCACAGTCACTTCTGCCCTAGTGACC
>JAEANM010010259.1:0-15890 GCA_017656035.1 Myanophis thanlyinensis
AATGTGTGTGTGTGTGTTTATATGTATATATAAGTAAAAGGAGATGAACCGCTGCCATGGATCATGATTTATTATAGCTAACGTTTCCGGGATGCACTCCTCCCCTTTATCAGAGCAAATGGAATGAAGTGTGTTATTTGTCAGTTGGTGGTATATATATATATATATCTGTATGTGGAAATGTGCCTAGCCCGGGCATTTCCAGGGGCTAGGGATTTGTTTATAAGTCTGGAGATGTATTCCGTATTTGAATATATTCTGCCTCCTGTGCTTTGTGTGATTGTAGGGATGGAGGCTCATTCAAGTATTATTGGTTCCCCCCCCCCCAGCTGCCATTAGAAACCCGGGATCACCTGGTGGCCTCCCATCCGCGCAAAAAGAGGGCGGGGTTTCCGTGCGCCTGTGTGTACTTGAGTGAAGAGAAAAGCGTCTCGCCTGAGGCAGCCGCCTTTGCCCCGCCCCGCTTCACCCTTCCAAAATTCGAGCCGCCTCAGGAGTTTCCCGCCTTTTTTCCTGCGCAGGTGCGCTCGGGATGTTGGGGGGTGGGTGTCTCTGGCGCGCGCGCGAAGGGAGTGGGGGGGGGCGGCGCCCTCCCCTCCGAGGCGGCACTCCGGCGCAGCCGTTAGTCTCTGCTCTCTCCCCCCTCCCAGCTCCCCCTCGGCCGTTTGAGGGAGGGGAAGGAGGCGGGGAAGTTTAACCCTCTCACGCCCGCCTCGGCGCTCCTTTCTGCTCTCTCTCTCTCTCTCTCTCTCCCCCTGCCCCCCCCCCCTGCTCTCCTCCTGCGACTGAGGCGGCGCTGAGGGGGGAGAGGGCGAGCGCGAGCCGGGGCCGGCCAGGCGCCCCGGTGCATTGTGGGACGGAGCGGGGCAAGCCGGAGCGGCGCGGGGAGTCCCGTCGGCGGGCGGGAGAGCAGCCGAGACGCGGTAAGGAGAAGGCCGCCGGGGGGGAGGGGGTGGGGGTGGAGAGGCGCGGAGGGAGGAGGGAGGGGCGCTTAAAGGGGAACGCGCAGCCCCCCCCCAGGGTTGGGAGGAGGGGGGGGTAAAGCGCGCGAGAAGAGGCCGGGGTGGGGGGCGTGTGTGAGGGAAGCCCGGAGGGAGAAGGCGCTCCTTTAAAAAAAAAAAAAAAAATCTTGCCCGCCTCTGGAGGGGAAGAGGTTAATCTTTCCGCCCGCCGACATCTTTCCTTTTTTTTTTTTTCCCACCCCCCCCTCACTCCGACGGGCGGGGGAGGGCGCGGCGGGAGGACCCGCGCGTGCGCAGTACGCCTGGAACGCCCGGAGTGCGAGCCTTAACCTGGCTCGCCTCGCTCTCTTTTCTCCGCCGCGGCTCCGCCCCCTCGGGGCGTGGGGGAGGAGGAGGAGCGAGGGTCGAAGCCCCGCCCATTTCAGGAAGAATCCTGCATGGTGGCGGCGTGGAGAAGTGGGAGGGAGGGATGGAAGGGTCTTCTGCCGCCCTCGGTTGGGAGGGTCCGGGCTGCTGGGCTTCCCGCTTCCCCGAAAGGCAGGCCAGGGACTTCCAGCCTGGCTCTTGCTTCGGAGCGACTCCGGATTTGGGTGCTGCAATTGGGAATGACCAGAAGAAGCCTGCGTTGCCTGATCTATAGAGAGACTGAGGTCCTGGTGCTCTCAAAGGTCTTCTGCTTGAGCAAGGGGTTGGACTAGATGACCTACAAGGTCCCTTCCAACTATTTTAGTCGATCTTCGTTCTCTTCGCTTTTCTGTTCTATTCCATATTTTCTGCTCTATTTCCTGTACCATTCTGTTCTTTTCTATTTTTGCTCTGTTTCTATTCAGTTTCAAATTTTATTTGTCACATGCATAATTATACAAAGTACAACATGCAGTGAAAATAAAAGAATTCTGCATTATATTCCTATTTCTATTCTATTCTGCTTTTCTTCCAAAAACGCCAGTTGACTTTCTTGGCGGATTTTTTTTTCCCCTTGAAAATGTTCTCAGCCAAGAAGCTTCTTCAGTTCAGTTCATTTGGGATGCCTATAGCGAGTCTCCATCCTCCAAATCATGATTGTCCCAGAAGTGCTTTTTTTTTTTTCCAAAAAGGCAACTGGACTTTCTTGTGAATGAAGGTAAACACTGGTGGTCCTTGACTTA
Organism: Myanophis thanlyinensis; assembly: GCA_017656035.1. Taxonomy (NCBI): domain Eukaryota; kingdom Metazoa; phylum Chordata; class Lepidosauria; order Squamata; family Homalopsidae; genus Myanophis; species Myanophis thanlyinensis. The sequence continues at coordinate 2,111 of JAEANM010010259.1, forward strand.
CAACACTTCATTTAGTGACTGTTCAAAGACGCAAGAAACACTGAAAAAAGGGACTTAGGATCGTTATTCACACAACCATTGCAGCATCCTCATGGACACATGATAGAAATTCAGCCACTTGGCAATTGACTCATATCTATGATGGTTGTTGTGTCCACTGGTCACTGATCCTCCTTTGCGACTTTCTGACCAGCAGTGGGGAAGCCAGATTCACTTAAAAACCGTGCTACCAACTGGCAAGAAAGGTGTAACGTGGGGCAAAATTCACTTAACAAATGTCTCACTCAGCAACAGAAATGTTGGGCTCAACTGTGGTCGTATCTGTACTGGACCATCTTGGGTTCTTTTTTGCTTGAAAACACTTCGCTTCTCATCCAAGAAGCTTCTTCAGTTCTAAACTTCTGTTTTCAAAGAAAGAAAAGCAAAGTCCAGTTGCCAATCATGCAACTGGGGGCAATCATGACTTGGATGATTGAGACTCCATAAGCATCCCAATTGACAAATCTAACTGAACTGAAGAAGCTTCTTTGGTGAGAAGCGAAACATTTTCAAGGAAAAAGAAACAAGAAAACCCCTTTGCATTTTGGAAAACAAGCACCTTTGGGACCTGGTTTGCTGGGTTCTCTCGATCGCTTGGGTCCCTCTAATGTACGGTACATAATTCTTGGCTAATACTTTTTAGCCAAAAGTATTATATAAACTCAGCGCTGGTGTCTCCACCCTTCAGTTGGCTGGAAAAAACTCTTTCTGTTTAAATTCATGGCTTTTCCAAAGAGTCAGGATGACTGTCACGCTTGGAATTCTGTAGTCGTCTCTCCAAAATTTTGTTACATTCCTGATGTGTTTGTGTATAATGTTGCACATGTATAATGCCTAGATGCTCCTTCTCATATGTCTACAAGGAAGGGCCTCTGGTCATGAAGAGCTTGCTTATCTGGTGTGTTTTGTAAAGGAATGGTGATACCTCATTTGGGAAAGAATAAAATTGTTAAAATATTGGTCCTGTTTATTGGTGTGAGACATTTAAAACTTCAGCTGTACTGTGGCATGATCCAGCTGAATGTAAACTTTTATGTACTTTTCTCTTTGGTTTAACTGGCCTCTTAACGTGTATTAAGCTCTTGACTGACTACATTCATATTGAATGTATCATATCTGTTGAAAAATATAGTAAAATTGCAGCATGTATTCAGTTAGGGCATCCAGCCCCTCCATCCATCCCTTGTTGCAGCATATATCAATCAGACACTTCAGTAATAATGTATAATCATTTAGTTATTTAATAACATAATAAGAGAACTTTAGGTAGTAATGGATATTGGATAATCTTTTGGAGGAAAATACAAGCGTAAATAATACAGCAGGTCCAAATGTAGTTTGATTACAAATATCACTTTCATCATTGAAGTATTTCGATTGCGTTGCTTTAGAAGTTTACCTGGTACAACTCAGTAACATTTTCTCCTAAACATGTCTGTGATTGTGATTTCAAATATTTTAGAACTCTGACATTTATTGGAAGGAGTTTTAATTGAATTTAATTAAAGTATGTGATTACTAAATTCACAAGTATTGGGAAAGTATTTTGATGTTTAACACTTATTTATACAAATACCTATTTATGTAAGCTACTTTAGCAAACCAGAAAGTAACCATTTTGTGTTTTCTGTAAACTAGAAAAATGTTTTTCTCCTCTGATTGTAGAATGAAACAAATTATTCACTTAAGCAGTTATCGACACAAAACAGTAACTCATTGATTGCCATAACCAATCTGCAATGTTCATTCAGACTTTTAATTTGCAATAATAGAGTTACATATGTTTAGATATTTGACCAGGTATCCATAACTGAGTAGTGTTTCTGCCAGATCAGAATTTGTGATATTCTGGAATAGTTTTATCTAAGAGAGATATCAATAGCAATCTTGGTATAGGCTGCACAGTCAGATATTATTTGTGGCCCTGTCTGAAGCAGTCAGACCTGGCCGTTAATGTTCATTGTTTTCCCTGGATATTTCTCTGGTTCTCCAAACTCACATACAAAGGATCTTTTCATAACCATAACCCTAATAGCAATATACATGCATTGGGGAATCAGTGTTTGGGCGATAGTGGTTTCTAATTGAGGAATAGGGATTAATTATTTCAAATATTTTACTACAACTCACAGTAAAAGGAATTGTTAAGCATTCTGACTTAACAATGATTGAAGAAACAAGTATCCAAAAGCAGTGTACCTTTTATTCACACACTGGCAGAGTTCACAACATAGAACATCAAAATTAAGGGGGGGAAATCCGCAGCATTGTGTGGTCTCCAATCTACCTTTAAAATATGCAGGATCAAAGCTTTTGCATTTTTTGGTGTTTGGTGAATGATCTGTCAACTATGTTTGTAGCTGAAAGTTTATGTCTTACAAAATTGTTTATATCCAGTGTCGTGGTTTCAAGTAATGAGATTGGTGTAGTCACTATATTGTTTGATAATCAAGGTCTAGAATCATCTGGTAGCTGTCATTTTTCAGATAGTCTTGAAGAATATTGATTCTCCAGGATTCATTCCAAATTAGATCCATTCATTTTGTCTGAGTTTAGGGTAGCAAATTAATTGAGTCCTATTGATCGGTGATATAGATCCCAGATTGACATGATTGGCATCCTTCAGGGCATTCTTTTATTTCACTTAAACTGCTGGAAAAAATAATCCATAAGCTTGGACTAAAATGTACAAATGATCTCTAATTCCACGTATGCAATGAAAAACTGAAACAAGTAAAAAGCTGACTGAAATTCTGGGATATATATATATATATAAGGTAAACAAATTGAAACTTACTTCGGGCAAGACCCAACTGTTATTGATGGGGCATTCTCAGTGTTAATGGAGAAGAGAATATAATAGATGTGATCCTTATCATGGAGACAAAACGTTATCAGGAATGTTTTAAACAAAAACAACATATGGCTGCTTCCTCAACTGCAGGGGTGAATTAAATACAAGATTTGTCAAGTTTTGAACTTTTGACTCTGGAGTTTAGCTTCTTTAAGACTGTTTTTGCTTTTATGTTTTAACAAAAAACAGTTTCATCCTAAGACAACTTCTGAATTATTCTGATGTGACCATCAATAGTTCATTTGTCTCTGATTTCGTCGTTGTTTTCCCTGTCAACCTCTGATGATTCCACATTGACTCACTAACTTAAATTGATTTGGTCTTGGTCTGTATTTGGAGTAGTCTCAACAATTCTTCTCAACCATTATAGTTTGGCACGGATTGACATCTACAAAAGGCGTACAGACTAACTGAAAACAAAAATGGCTACTACTTGAATAGGCATTGCATTTTGGTATTCATAAAGAATTTCAAAGAATTTATATGACCTTTTATTTTCAAATTATATATATACTACAAATGCAAAGATGAAGAACAAAAATCAGTTTGTCATTGCATCACAGTTGTTTTGTTGGGATGCTGGATTGTCACACAATTTAGCAAGACAAAATGAAATCTAATAGGTTGTTTTACCAAGAATTTTTATGTATTTTCCATACAAAAATAGTTGGGAGATCACATTTTTATATAGAATATGCGACTGTCATAAAAGACAACTTTATGCTATATGTTTGTGGTTTTTTTTTAAACCTAGGATAACAACCCAACCTATTTCATAAAGAAGAAGAAAACCTGCCGTTACTAACAGTGTGAGAATCATGTCTGTTCGAGAGTCCTTTAATCCAGAAAGTTACGAACTTGACAAAAGTTTTCGGTTAACCCGTTTCACGGAACTTAAAGGCACTGGCTGTAAAGTGCCTCAGGACATTTTGCAGAAATTGCTTGAATCTTTACAAGAAAATCATTTTCAAGAAGATGAACAGTTTTTGGGGGCTGTTATGCCAAGATTGGGTAAGAATTATTATTTCTTAGGTCTCTGGTGCACATTATTGAGGAGTGGAACTTAGAGATTGCACTGTCTTCGTTTAAAAAATCTTTAAAAAACCTTCTACCTAAAACCATAGGGCAGGGGTCTCCAATCTTGTCAACTTGAAGACTTCGGGACTTCAATTCCCAGAATTCTGGGAGTTGAAGTCCACAAGTCTTCAAGTTGCCAAGATTGGAGACCCCTGCCATAGGGGAACACTGGCGCTCAGTATCAGCAAAACTGCTGTAAGATTAGTGGTCTGGCTCAGACCTAAAGAAGCTTCATTTAGTCATGCCTCAAATAGTGCTTTGAAAACTTGGATTCTACAACATTTTAAAAACCTTTTTGACTTTCTATTTTATAACCACAAGCTTTTATATGCCAGATGCTTAACAACCGGCACATATTTACGACACTTGCACTATCCCGGGTCACATGATCCCTTTTTGCGACCTGACAAAGTCAACGGGAAAGCCAGATTCACTTAGCAACCGTGTTACTAATTTAACAACTGCAGGGATTGACTTAACAAATATGGCAAGAAAAGTCATAAAAACTGAGCAAAACTCACTTAACAAATTTCTCAGTTAGCAACATAAAATTTGGGCTCGATTGTAGTCATAAGTCGAGGACTACCCTGTATGATCATTATGTTACTCTAGTGTACATTACACTTTTTCCTCTGAAGAGTCCTCAGGAAGACGGCACTGAAGAATGGGGCAGCATCGATGAGAAAAGAAACACTGAACTGTCATTCGATGCTTTTAGAGTCTCACTAGGATATGCGCAGTTTGGGTTACCCCAGGGGTGGGCAATTGTGGCTCTTTTATGACTTGTGGACTTCAAATCCCAGAATCCCTGGGCAAGGCAACCTAAATAAAATGGAGAAAACATTGTGAGATGTAAGTGTAAGGAACCCTTACACTTCAAAAGTTCCCTTGCCCAGGGATTCTGGGATTTGAAGTCCACAAATTATAAAAGAGCCACAATTGCCCACCCCTGGGTTACCATATCTGCTAGGAACATGTAGAAACAGAAAGGCCATTACAAGAAAAGGCCAGTATTCTGAAAAATAAAGCAAGTTACTTTTGTTACAGGAATTGGCATGGATACTTGTGTTATTCCTTTGAGACACGGAGGTCTGTCTTTGGTCCAGACAACAGACTACATTTATCCCATTGTGGATGACCCTTATATGATGGTAAGATGCCTTAAAATGTTGGTCACTTTTTGTCAAATAAGAACTTCAGAGAAATGGGGCTGGATGTCAGACTACCGATTTCATCTGGCTTTGGTTTAGTCTTTCTCAGTTTTGTCTGGAACTACCAAGCCTTTGAAGAAACTCCATTCCCACTCACCCCCACTTGGGGACTGATCTTGGTTCGAGCCTTTAAATTATTTCTACTCTTAACTAAAGTGGTAGCTTGGTAATCAGCCCCTTTGAAATTCATCAGATTTGATACCCAACACATTTTGACATGAAAAATTTGTCCCGGTACTCATTATTTGCTAGAACTTGTTGCTGTCAGCTGCCTTGTCAATCACATGTACTTCCTGGAACCAGTTAACGATGAGTACCGAGGCACCACTGTATAAGGAATTCAGAAATATTCTACTGCATTCATCTAAACTCAGAGCAAAAGGTTTTAACAATTAAAAAATAAGAATTTACTAGTTTACCTAAAGTAAGAATATAAAGAGAATTCCTATAAATATCCCAATAACTAAATAAACCGTTGTTGTGCTTAATCTGCTCAGTATACAACAGAGCTAAATGCAACAGTAATAGCAGTTCTGTTCCTTCCTTTCATTCATTACCCTTGCTTCTTCCATCTGCCACCTCAGATTTCAGTTGGTAGATTTCTTGGTCTTTTTAAGGTTAGCTTGGGAAGCATTAAAACAGCAGTTCAATGAGAATTGTTTGTGGTTTCTTTTTCCAGGGACGCATCGCTTGTGCCAATGTCCTTAGTGATCTTTATGCCATGGGAGTCACCGAATGCGACAATATGTTGATGCTTCTGGGTATCAGTAATAAAATGACAGACAGGGTAAGTTCCTTTAATTGTGTTGATAAGAAATTCTAATACGTTATTCTGTGTACCTATAAATTAGCATTAATCTGCACAATACAAGTAAATGGTATTTCAAGCATCTATAATCCTGAATCTGCCAATTGTCCACCTCTGCTCTTTCAATTATTAGTTGCTCTTATTTATATTACTGTCCTTAAAAATTCTAAAAATTGTTAAAAATACAGATTCTGGTGTAATCATTATATTCAAAGAGTTCAAAATCACAAAAGGCAAAATAGACCCCCATAATTTTAAGAATTCTCTGTATATATTTCAGAGCTGATAAATACATTGGAAAGGTGTTTGATGGCCTATTATTTCATCACAACATATAATGATTTTTTAAAGTTCTAGACCTGAACTAAACCAAAAGATATTTTCATGATTCCTTTAATTTGAAGGTGGGGACAGTTGCACAAGAAAGTTTGAAATAATTGAGTCAATGATCATCTCATCTTTTTCTAACATTTCTAGTAACTTATGCTAGAAAGTCACAACGGTATAACAGGGTTGGTTTGTTCATAGCTTCCCATGTTGTATGAACAAGTCAAATAATTTTTTCATGTAATTTCCAACTAGAATGTTTCTCCAAACTCTGTTTAATGTTTTGGAAACCCAGCGAGGTACTTTATTACAGGGGCACCCAACTCTGGGCCACACACTGGCACCACAGCCCGTCAGGAACCAGCTGTGCAAGCAATTAAAGCCCCATCCACACATGTGCAGGATCCAGCACCACACATGCACACGCACAGCGTCCATGGAAAAACCAGGCTCCACCAAACTGATCCCTGGTGCCCAAAAGGTTGGGGGGGCCTGTTTTACAATAAAGAAAAATTAACCAAACTTGGCTGTCCTCATTTAATTTGTGAGCACTGGCCTCATCCAGCATTTTGAGTGGAACTTACTGATACCAGCTCTTTTTAAATTTACAGGGCTTCCGGGAAGTATAAGTTTCAGTTAGTAAACTATTTCTATATGTATATAAGCAGGTGTGAGGGGATGATTCAACTTTAGCAGTTCTTGAAATATGAATTCCTTTGGGATGACTTGGAAACTGTTATTGATGTTATTGTTGACTTGGAAACTGCAATTGATTTTCCTACTTGGGTTTTTTTTTTCTCTGAAGGAAAGAGATAAAATTATGCCTCTAATTATCCAAGGATTTAAAGATGCTGCAGAAGAGGCAGGAACATCAGTGACTGGTGGTCAAACAGTATTAAACCCTTGGATTGTTTTAGGAGGAGTGGCCACAACTGTCTGTCAGCCTAATGAGTTTATAATGTAAGTTGGAGCATTTTATGCCAAGGAAAAGGTGCTGAAAGTATTAAAAGAGGTAGCTACTTCTAAAATTCTGAATTGTTTCTCTTATGTGTTGTTAACTTTGAGGAAATTAAATGCTTGCCTTTGACTCTGGACTGGATAACAATAACAATGCATGTTTTTCTGGTGAAGCTTTGCAAATTTATTAAGTGTTCAACTTGCAAAGCCACAGTTGGTTTAATCATGACTTATTTAAAAAGTTACACTGGGCCAGGCTCACAAAGGATGCCAAATAATCAGCTATGATTTTCAGTATTCAGTGTTTGGATTAAAATAATGCTGTAGACAAGAGGAAATGAAAAATCGCATTGCCGCTTCAGTGATAACTTTAGAACTCATTGTGATAGCAGTTCTAAAATATACTGTGGTTTCTGTGTGTTCACTGATGAGCACCATGTAGGTAGCTGGTCTATTTCATCCAAGTTGGGAAAACAGCGTGACTGTAAATCATTTCATGATTCCAGCTGTTAAAAAACCGAGCTCTGGAAATCCATCTTATTTTCAGTTTCAGTAAAATAAAGGCAACAAAATCTTACCCAGAAGTAACAGACACTTTTTATAGAAGTAACAGACACTGAAAGTAGTAAGAAATTCTTTTTAGGACAAAATTATCATAATAACATTAAATGTGCCTCAGATAAAAATCTACCAATAATCTTCATTTGTGTATTTGTGAGCCTCAATGATTATCTGTGGATACATGAAAAAAATGTACTCATTTATGGTAACCAAATGAGTGGCTTTTTGTATTCATTCCAAATAAGATCTCTGGATAATATTAAATAAACTTTGTGGAGTAATTACTGAAAAATAATGGTGGCATATGTGCTTTTTAATAATATATCTTCATTACTTCTAGGCCAGATAATGCAGTCCCAGGGGATGTGCTGGTGTTAACCAAACCATTGGGAACACAAGTAGCTGTAGCTGTTCATCAATGGTTAGACATCGTAAGTAAATCATTTCAAATATAAATCCGACAAAGGGCCGGCCCCTATCTTTAACTAAACTATGCCAAACTTTGAACAAAGTAGGCTAAATGTAATTTATTTAATAGCAACCTGTTCTGTAGGTTTACATTCTTGTCATATATGTTAAATATCTGGAGATAACCTTGGACTTTGGTTATATATGTATAACCATATATATATATATGGACAGTTGTCATTGTAAAAACAAATTTCTGGATGTACTTTAGATGTTAGATTTCTGGATGTAGAAATCTGTTTCAGAAAAAACACCTGTTATTGCACTCGAAGCAAAATTATATTGAAGAAGAGAAAGTGTAGAAAAGCAATAAGATAACCCTGTTTCTCTAGTTTGCCCCGAGACATTAGTTGTGTAACTGGAAACAAAATACATTCTGAAACTCTGTTTCAGATGTTACTAATTCTCTTTGGTCCTCGTCCAGCAGACAGAAAAAGCAGTTAACCGGAATCCGTTTATAAACAAAAGAGATGCTCTAGTTGTGGCTGTTCTGCTAGTGAAAATTAAAATGCAACAGGAAATGCTTCAAAGGATTTCTTCAAGTTGGCACTTCAGATATTAACTGCACATGTGTGATTGATGAGCTTGAATGAGTGGGCAGACAAGAAGTAGATTTTGAGTACTCAGTAAAAAAGATCGTGCTGCTAATGATTGTCAAATCCCACCCTACGGTTATCAGGAAAGGATAAGGAGTCACTACTGTATATATGCACATAAAAAGGTAAAATACAGCAATACAGCCGCATGTAGCCTTTTCCTTTCCTTCTGTGCCTCAGCCAGAAAAATGGAATAAAATCAAGTTGGTTGTGACCCAAGAAGACGTGGAACTTGCCTATCAAGAAGCGATGATGAATATGGCGAGGCTCAACAGGACAGGTAAGGGAACGGCAGGCCAGGTTGCTTCGGTCGGTGACCAGGTACACGCCTGTTTAGATTGCTGGAAAGTCACGTGGTTAAAATGGCTCTGGGATGTTGTGCAGGTAGTCCTCGACTTAAGACAGTTCACTCAGTGACTGTTCAAAGTTACAACGGCACTGGAAAAAGTGACTTAGGACCGTTTTTCACACTTACGACCGTCCCCATGGTCACGTGATCAAAATCCAGGCGCTCAGCCACTGACTCGTGATAGTTGCAGTGTCCCAGGATCACATGATCCCCTTTTGCGACCTTCCGACAAGCAGTCAACGGGGAAGCCAGGTTCACTTAACAACCGTGTGACGAACCTAACAACTCCAGCGATTCACTTCACAACTGTGGCAAGAAGAGTCGTAAAACGGAGCAAAACTCACTTAACAAATATCTCACTTAGCCACAGAAATGCTGGGCTCCATTGTGGTCATAGGTCCAGGACCACATGTCCTATGTTTTTAGCTATAGAAGAAAGACACACTGATGCAGTGGTAAAGGCCTCGGGACAAGAAACCTGGAGGATATGAGTTCTAGTCCTGCCTTTGTGGTCTTGGATGTCTTTAAGGCCAGCCGCTTACTTTCAACTTGGGAAGAAGCAGTGCAAGCCGCTTCTAAAAATGTTGCCAAGAAAAATGTGTGGGCTATTTCAGGCAGTCACCGCTGGGAGTCAGTCACTTTCCTTCCCTCTGTCTTCTTCCCCCATCTCTCTCTCTCTCTCCCTCCCTCCCTCCATCTCCTAAACATTTGGAAAGTAAAAAAAAACATTTCTATAATGCATTTTCAGAAAATTGAGGCCTATCCCACTCTTAACTGCAATTGAAAAGATTTAAAAAAAAACCAAAACCAATAAATCTTCTGAGACAAACGATTTTACCAAAAGGAGATCAGGAATGGATCATCCGTAAGCAGGAACGTATGTTTTTTTTTCCTCCCTCCTGAAGAAGTTTTAACTTTATTCTAGCCAACTGCCTAATGCAAAGTTGGCATACGTGTATCCATTTTAGTTAGAGCGTCATTGTAATCCTTTATTCCTTTTTTTTTAATTTCTATGTATATGAAAGTGGGGGAGGTTTCTGCTTTCAGATTTGCCACATTCCTCAGGTTGGGAGGCGGGCGTAGATAGTCAGGATTGTTTTGGCTAGGTGACATTATTTCCCCTGGGAACAGAGGCTATCCCTGCAGATGGCAGAAGGTGGCGTTTGAAGACACCGGACGATGTTGAAATTTGTTTTATTGGTGAATGTGACTTCCGTGGGATGTTTCTACTTTGTAATATTACGTGGTGTAATTCCAGTTTGTGTCACATCCAGAATTACAACAGACTTTGCCAATTTGATGGTGACCTAAATAAAAGAACTTTGTTTTGGAAGAGGGACTTTAGGTTATTGTTTGGAGGTTTGGGGTTTCATCACTTGGAAACCTGACACTGACTTTATTTGAAGGGAGCTGGAAATGTAAACTCTGATTTAATGCTGAGAGACAGGCTGAATTCTGAAGTTACATAACCTTTTTCTCTCTTTTCCATATCTCAAGCTGCAGGGCTCATGCATACGTTCAATGCTCATGCAGCCACGGACATCACAGGCTTCGGCATCCTGGGACATGCGCAGAATCTAGCAAAGCAGCAACGCAACGAAGTGTCCTTTGTTATCCATAACCTCCCCGTTCTTGCCAAAATGGCTGCAGTTAGCAAAGCATGTGGGAATATGTTTGGTCTTATGCATGGGACTTGTCCAGAAACATCAGGTAATTATATATATATATATATGTCTACAACACTGGTCCTTAATCTCTCTCCAATAGGAATCCACTTCTCTCTGGAAGAATATGAATATGAATGGGCTGTCTCATCTCCCACAATTTGACCCATCTCCCCATTAGATGCAGACCCTGGGTAGATAGATCACACATCCAAAAATACGTCAGCCTGGAATAGGTAGCGCCCCACGGCCATTCCCTCCACGCTGAAATCCAGCAACCCCATCAGCTGCTCCAAGATTCGGCCATGCCAGTCCTCATCCGGTGCTTTGCAGCTTCCTGAACAGGATCATAGATGAAAGGAATGAAATGTCTAGGCAGCCAGGGTCTATAAAAATAGATGATTTAAAAAAAAAGATTTTTTAAAATTTAAATCGGATTTTTTGATTTTTATCAAATTTATTTTAATAAAATGCTTTTGGAGTTAAAAAAAAGTTTTCTATTTAAGATACATTAATAATTTAGTTTATTCAGCATGAAATGGAACTTAGTTATGTAGCAGGAGACTGTATATATTCTGCAATATTGAGACTGTTGGTGAGTCAACAGCAGATCAGAGGAGGAGCCGCTGCAAGACAGAGATGACAGTTGCTCTTTAAAAATTATGATTTAAATCGAGTTGATTTTTACTAGTGATTTACGACTTGATTTAAATCAAATCCACCCTGTAGGTGGGTTACAAAGAGCAAATACTCCTCATTCTGTTAGCATGTAGGTTTCGTTCCCTTGGCATATTGGTTCAATAGCGAGAGTCAGGGCAGAGACCTCCATCTACCTATGCAACTAAAATAGAGAAGCATTAAAGAAATGTGAACAGGACTCCTAGGCCATCTGTTTGATGATAAAAAGGTTTTTAAAATGTCCAGGTTTTCTTTGCAAAAGCTTCTCGGTAACAGGCACAATTGCTATTGTGGATGTCATAAAAATAAATACATAAAACCCAACTGTACACAATCTGGAATGCCAGTGAAATGTCAGAGCTTCCGATGCCTTTTGTGTGTGTGATTCAGCTTATGAGTCTTACCAGCTGGAATAATATTGGTGCTTCCTTACCAAAGTCCTACCAATTTTGTTCCTGGCCATTCTTGTCTATTCCAGAGCTAGAATTAATCCAATTTATATAGTAAAATCAATTTCCTGTTCTCCAGTACGTGAAAAATACTTGTGTAAAAAAAAAAAAAACCGACTTTGAGCTCAGCTGAATTTTCATAATGGAAGTCTTCAAACCCCTTTGTCCTGTTACAAATGGAATACTTGTGAAACAAAATGTGTGCAACACATTATCCCAGGATGTCCATGCCATATAGTTTTCATTGTGCTGTTTCAAAGAAAAAAAAAGGTTAATAAGAGATTCTTCTAAATGGTCAGTGTGGATGGTGCTTTTTCTCCAGATAACCCCAAACAAACTAGACTGTATATTGGAAACCTGTGCTGAAAAAAATTCTCCGTTTGATAGATGCATATTTTGGCTATGTACACCTAAGAAGTAATGTTGTGCAAGTCAGAAATTCTGCCACGCAAAACACATTCCTAACTGTTGCCTTTTGTTACACTTCGTGTTAACATCACTTTGCACTTAAAGCTGTAATAGTAGGCTGTCCACACTTCAGACAGAATGATCAATGAGGACAGTTTACATTCCTTTGAATTGGGTGTTTACTGGATGAATAGGCATTGCCACTGAATGTTTAAATTATAAATTTAAATTGTATTAAATTATATGGTATGAGGAATTGGCATTAAATATACCGTTGGCACTCTTTCTACCTGCCTTCCCGATGGGGTTTAGATTCCATACCACTAAGTTTAGTAGCTTTCCTCAAGATTGTCTCCAATTTGTCACTGTCCTTTTCGAACTGTTACGCACAGAACCCAGCTTAGTATTTGCAAATAGGGTTTGACTGGGGAGAAGTAGAATGAAACAATTACTGTCAATGATTTGGACTTCATGATGCATTAACCCATCCCAGCTTTCGTCTTTTTACCAGCTACTTTGACCTCACTTCAGATTTTTTCCCTGTTCGCTTCCATCCTGTTCTTTTCATCCCGCTGCTAAAGGCCTGTCCAGATTTTTTTTTTTTAATCTCCTGCCTTCTCCTGCCAAATGTCAGCAGTTTTCTCTCAGCTTTTTGAGATCTGCAGGCCTGATCCAAGTCAGAGTTGGGTGTCTCACTAAGCCCGGCGGCATTCTGTTCGGCCATCGAAGAGCCGCCTCGGATCTGGCTGCTTCATCTGTGGACCCCATCTGAAAAGCAGTGTTTAACTCGAGAGCTTGGTTGTTTTAATATTGTGAGAATATTGTGCAGAAGGCTGCACTGAGATACAAAGAGGTTCGCAAGCTGTCTTGGAAACCATCATTTGGCTTAAGGCCAAGAAGAAAAGGACCATCCCAATTTCTGTGCAAGGGCCAAACAAGTTTAATTCGTAAACAGCCGTTTTAAAATTTTGATTTGGCCTGTGAACGAGAGCTAATGCCTTCCCTTCTCCTTTTGCAGGAGGCCTCCTTATCTGCTTACCCCGGGAACAGGCAGCCCGTTTCTGCGCCGAGATCAAGTCCCCGAAATACGGCGAAGGTCACCAGGCATGGATTATTGGGATTGTAGAAAAGGGAAACCGCACAGCCAGGATTATAGACAAACCTCGGATCATCGAAGTCGCGCCCCAAGTAGCCACTCAGAACGTAAACCCCACACCGGGGGCAGCTTCTTAATCCTAGATGAAATAGTTATTTTTTTGGGGGGGTTTTGTTTTTTGGTTTTGTTTTGTTTGTTTTCATTTTTTAAAAAACAAAAAAATAGATCTATTTCCTTT
>JAEANM010010260.1:0-15890 GCA_017656035.1 Myanophis thanlyinensis
TTGAGATGAACTTTGGATATTGACCAAATACTTATTTTCCACCATAATTTGCAAATAAATTCATTCCAACTCAGCCAGTGTGATTGTCTGGATTTTTTTTTCTCATTTTGTCTCTCATAGTTGAGGTCTACCTATGATGCCAATTACAGGACTCTCATCTTTTTAAGTGGGAGAAATTGCACAATTGGTGGCTGACTAAATACTTTTTTGCCCCACTGTATTTAAGTATATCTGTTCATGTGACAACACTGAAGAAATGACAGTTGGCTACAATATAAAATAGTTTACCGCTTGTATAACAGTGTAATACAAGTGAGGGGACAGTGCTGTCCCCTCAAAATAACATACAGCCATTAATTTCTAAACTGCTGGCAACAAAAGTGATACACCTCTAAGTGATACTGTCCAAATGGGGCCCAAAGTATTTTGTGTGGCCACCATTATTTTCCAACACTGCCTTAACCCTTTTGGGCATAGAGTTCACCAGAGCTTAACAGGTTGCCACTGGAGTCGTCTTCTATTGCTCCATGATAATGTCATGGACCTGGTGGGTGTTAGAGACCTTGCGCACCTTCATCTTCTGTTTCAGGATGCCCCACAGATGCTCAACAGGGTTTAAGTCTGGAGACATGCTTGGCAGTCCATCACCTTTATCCTCAGTTTATTTAGCAAGGCAGTGGTCGTTTTGGAGGTGTGTTTGGGGTCATTATCATATTGGAATACTGCCCTGCGGCCCAGTTTCTGAAGGGATGGGATCATACTCTGTTTCAGTATGTCACAGTACATGTTGGCATTCATGGTTCCCTCAATGAATTGTAGCTCCCCAATGCCAGCAGCTCTCATGCAGTCCCAGATCATGACATTTCCACCACCATGCTTGACTGTAGGCAAGACACATTTGTCTTTGTGCTCCTCACCTGATTGCCGCCACACACGCTTGACACCATCTGAACCAAATAAGTTTATCTTGGTCTCATCAGACCACAAGACATGATTCCAGAAATCTATGTCTTAGTCTGCTTGTCTGCAGCAAACTGTTTGCCGGCTTTCTTGTGCATCATCTTTAGAAGAGTCTTCCTTCTGGGACGACAGCCCTGCAGACCAATTTGATGCAGGGTGCGGCGTATGGTCTGAGCACTGACTGGCTGACCCTCCACCCCCACCTTGTCAACCTCTGCAGCAATGCTGGCAGCACTCAAATCTCTATTTCCCAAAGCCAACCTCTGGATATACCGTAATGCTGAGCACAGGTACTTAACTTCTTTGGTCGACCATGGCAAGACCTATTCTGAGTGGAACCTAATCCTGTTAAACTGCTGTATGGTCTTGGCCACTATGCTGCAGCCCAATTTCAGGGTCTTGCCAATCTTCTTATCGCCTGGGCCATCTTTATGTAGGGTAACAGTTCATTTTTTCAGATCTTCAGAGCGTTTATTTCCATGAGGTGCCATTTTGAACTTCCAGTGACCAGTATGAGAGAGTGAGAGCGATTACATCAAATTTAACACACCTGTTCCCCTTCACATCTAAGATTTTTTATGACTAACAAGTCACATGACACCAGGGAGGAAAATGGCTACTTGGGCCCCATTTGGACATTATCACTTAGGGGTGTATTCACCTTTGTTGTCAGTAGTTTAGATATTAATGGCTGTGTGTTGCGTTATTTTGAGTGGACAGCACATTTACACTGTTATACAAGCTGTATACTCACTACTTTAGATTGTAGCCAAACGTCATTTCTTCAGTGTTGTCACATGAAAAAATATATTTAAATATTTACAAAATGTGAGGAGGTGTACTCACTTCTATTGGATACTGTAAGTCCGTTGTAATTAGCAGTGGTCACATTTATAAATATACACATAGGTGGTTGGTTGCATTGCCACCTTGGTGATCTTCAAGTCTCCTTACTGTTAGTATCTCTACTGCCCATTTTTGGAGATATAGAAATGACAGACAGTACTCATCCAGCCTGTCTTTAGGTTATTTCTGCTACAATGTCTACCAGATAATTACCCATAATAAAAAAAGATACATTCACAAGCTGATGGAATGTTTTGTGAGACTTTACTACCACGTTTTTCATGTAGTGTGCACTTATTTGTTGAATAGGAAATAGTAGCCAAATTTATATATTAAGATGACTAATAAAAATGATTCGTCCCAAGCACCTTCTGACTCCAAAGGGTTTAGAAAGGTGCTTGTTTTTTTCTTAGCAATCTTGTTGGCAGTTCAAATGAGTTCAGGGTTGAGCACTTTTAAGTTTCTCTCTTTTTGTGGGCTAGAACCTATACATGGCTTATTCAGAGAATAAAAAAAGCTACCAATGGTTATAATGCCTCTTTGAAAAGTAATGATGCTAGCAATTCTGAAAGAGACTATTACCACCTCACCTCCTAAGGGGCTCAACCTGAATCAATCTATATTTGAAACCCTCCCTAGACTCATTTATACCAGATAAATACTGCTTTTATCTTTGATCTCCCATTTTGAAAATGTGATTAGAATATAATACCAGATCATTCTGTATATAGCAGATTATTTAAAGTCCATTTTTGTCTGTTATTTACTCATTCCATAGTTCTCTATCTGTTTCTTGTATCTTCCAGTGTAAATTTCAAGGATCCACAAGCAGTGAGAGCCTTGACATGTACGTTGCTGAAAGAAGATTTTGGACTTCAGATTGATATACCATTAGAAAGGCTTATTCCAACTGTTCCCTTGAGACTTAACTATATCCATTGGGTTGAAGATCTAATTGCTCAGCAAGATACTGCTACTAAAGGTTCTGTTATATGGGGAATAGACATAGGTATGTTGTAAACTACATGCTTACAACCATGCAGTCACCAGGAATTAAGCTAAACTCAAAGGAAATTAGGTTTTAAACTTGCAGTTTACGTCCTAAGAAGTAGCAAATAAGATCTTTTTTTCATGCAGAATTCATTTAGTAAAGGTTAATGTGATGCAATCAACTAATAGTGTGATTACCTTAAAAAAGCTTGAAAGTTAGTACGTTTTTCCTATTTTTCACTTAATCAAATTTCCCCTTCTTGAATGTGATATAGGTACTGGTGCATCCTGTATTTACCCATTACTTGGTGCAACTTTGAATGGATGGTATTTTATTGCAACAGAAGTGGATGATGTGTGTTTCAGCTATGCCAAGAAAAATGTAGAGCAAAATAACTTATCTGATCTTATAAAAGGTAACACTTCGTTTCTTTTTTGTAATATCTAGGCAGAGTTCTTTATGTGCTGTTTAAAAATAGAATAATATATAAAGTACATGATTTAGAGGTTGTTTTGATTCACAGAGTTCTTTTTAAACTATTTTGTTAAAGGCTGGTGACAATGAATAGGAAATCAATTAACATCTAACTTTCCTTCCACTTACCCCAGTCCATTAGGAATAGATGATAATGACAAGAAGATGTTAAAGGCTAATTATAATTTAATTTATTTGACTATATGAGTTTCCAATGATCCCTTTGAATTGTTCTTCAGTTGTTGCACTGAAGTACCATTAGGTTTATAATAAAAATGTAGCTATTAAACTATCTAAGGTCTAGGGTGAGTTATATGCTTCAGTCTTTTTAATATAAACAACCTGGATATTTATTTTTCATTTTGATGTATTAGTAACAACTTCTAATGTTTGAATGAAAGGCTGTCTACTAATTACTTCTCTTTGTTTTTCTTCTAGTGGTTAAAGTTCCACAAAAAACACTACTCCTGGATGCCTTAGAAGAAGAGTCTGAAGTTATTTACGACTTCTGTATGTGCAACCCTCCATTTTTTGCCAACCAGCTAGAAGCAAAGGTTTGTTTATTATGAGCTTATGAATGGATCTTTTCTTCTTCATTTGATGAATACTTATTGTTGAGAGGACATTTCATATTTATAATCCTTGAAGATGAATGGTGATGTTATAACTGAAACTAGGCATGTAAAAATGGTTTTATCCCATTTGTTTAGTTGCATAATAAGGTAAAATAAATAATCCCTCAAGTTCATAATGGCTCAGGTTGGGACACATCTTAGTCCAGTTTTTTGTTTCTCATACTTGCCAAACAGATGCCTTTGTGATGCTTACAAATAGGAGATGTACACTTACCATTGTTTCTGATGAATAGATATATAATAGAAAGTGTCTCATTTTTTGTCATTCTGCAACCTACATTGCTACAGTTTCTTACTGATTTCCTCTCCCTGTTTATCTTCTTTGAAATCAAACAAGGTCAGATAGCAGCTGCAACATGCTGTGAAGCAAAATTAAACTCTTCTCTGAGTTGATTTTGGCTACAGGAAAAGATTGTAAGACCCCAAATCAATTTATGTGGTATTTTTTTAGTTCACAATGGATCTTAATTGAGAACTTATCTTTTATATTTCTAATGAATGTGTCAGTCTATTTCATGGTAATGAACATTTTTATCTCATGCATTTATTGTTATTTTAAGGAAGCAATAATACCAGCATTATTACTCAGCTTTTCAAGGTCTGTAAAATGAGGATCCAGATTGTTAGGGGCAATATGCTGTAAACTGTTTATTAAAAGGGGCTATAAAGCACTATAAAGTGGTATATAAGTCTAAGTGCTATTGCTATACTTCATAAATATTTTGTTTGCTACCAGAATCTACAGAGATTTCTTTTTCAGTCTGAATAGTTGTACATATAATGGACTTTTCTCATAAATTCCCAACTTGGGTGTTTTTTACATTATGGTATTTGAAATCAAGACATCTGGAGGCCATAAAATTGGAAAAGGCTGCCAGTGAGTATTTTTTCTCCAACAGATTTCTCCATTCTTAATACCAGCTTCACTTACATATCTTACATAATTATTTCAATACCTTTGATAATCTTTTTTGGCCTTTAATTAATGTATTTTTGTGAGAACAAGATTATTGAAGAATTTGCAGAAATATAAAAGTCTGAATATTGTAGTTATTTACTGTTATAATAGACTTTGGCCTCTTAAAGGAATGAAACAAAAATGTAGCTGTCATGGAAGTATATCTTGGACCACGATATTATTAAATTAAAACATACCAGTTATTAAGAAGTGCATGTTTTTACTATAATAATCTTCCTCTTTTCCTTTTTTTTTGGGGGGGGGGAGGGGGAGATTAGAATTAAAATGTTTAAAGTTATAAACTACAGATATTATAACTAGGTACAATTTTTATTGTTTTAATAAGAATTGTTAATTGTAAGGTCTATGACCTTTTAGGTAAATCATTCGACATTATAAGATAACATGCATTGACCCCATAATTTCAAATCTAAGAAATACTATTAATCAAAGTTGTTACAACCATTTTTCCTTTATTTTCAAAAAAATCAAAATGTTGCATTTTTCCATTTTGCTTTTGTGAAATGTCTATTTATGCATGGCCGTGTGGGTGTATATTTCCAATAATTATGATATCTCATTTTAATAGTAGCAAATATTGCTAAAATTCTATAACAGATTTGTTACCATATGAATACTTTTTAGATTTTGTATTATATAAAAACAATGTAAAACATACACTGATCTATTTATTCCAGATTTAATTCAAGAGGGATGTTTGTATGTGTGCTTATATATATAAATTGATAACCGTCAAAAGTATAAATCAAATGTTTCTAGCATAGGGGTTTCAAACTTGCAGCATCATGTGACGTATTGACAAATTTTTCCCCTTTGCTAAACTGAGCATGGGTGTGGCCAATGAGTGATGCATCTGGCCTGCAGGCTGCAAATTTGATACCCTTATTCTAGCACTTCTTTTGAAAAAGATCTTTTTGTTCTAGCAAAAATCCATCATTAAAAAAAAAACGAATTGTGAGGCTAAAGCCATTATTAAACATACCTATTATATCAGCTATTGAAAATTGTTCTTTGGTTGGTTTTCTTCACTACTTTTTTAAAACTTCAGATAATTTTTTTCTTCTTTGTTATTCTACATGTTGGGCATTAGAATGGCAAATAGTAAATGATTCATTTTTAATTGTGAAATAGATAAGATTCTGGTACATTTTGATGCTCTTAATTTTTATTATTAAAATAAAACAGTATGATTCCTTTCATGTATTTTATGTTTTCTTACATAGTAAATCTGCAAAAACAGTCCATTAACTCTTCATTATATGCATTATAAACCCTATGTTGGCTGCCTAAGCATGGAACTATTTAATTCATTAATTAAATGTTATTTCAAGTTATTATTTTCCTGCATCCTTGTTTGTTCATACAAGCCCCGATGCTACTGTTATAGTAATTAAGAGTACATGTAGCACAGGATTGGTAGTTAGGTTATTGATATCCTGGTTAAATATCAATTTAGATGGCACTAGAACAGGTGTGGGCAAACTTTTTGACTCACGGGCCACAATGATGGGCTCCCCCCCACCCACCCCTTACTCCCCCTCCCGCAGCCACCCCCACCCTTACTCCCCCTCCCGCAGCCCTCCCCCGCGTGTCTTTGCAGGCATGGCATGCCGAACACAGCAGCCATGAAGAAGGTAAGAGGGCGGCGGGGGGTGCGGCAAGTGGGCACAGCTTCTCAACGGCAATGCCAGCTCATCTCCCGCCACCCAGGTGCTGCTGATGGGGAAAAGCGGCTCCGGCAAGACGAATATGCGCTCCACTTCGCCAACTAAATCCCGCGATGGAGCGCATGCTTGTCTTGCCGTAGCCGCTTTTCCCCATCAGCAGCACCTGGGCTTCATGGCTGCTGCATTCGGCATGCCATGCCTGCAAAAACACGTGGGCATCAGCGGCCTGTCCCACTTCGTTGGGCGGCTCCCCACGGCCCTCCCCAGATGGCTCGGAGGCCTCTTTGGTGGGTGAGGGGCCCGGCAGATGCGGAAGGGCGTGGAGCGGGGGCAGCAGCAGCTCCGTGTCATCCTGCGCCCATAGGCCTGACAGCCCCAGCCTCGCGTAGGTCGCTCGCCCAGCGTCAGATGAGGTGTGGAAGCCGGATCAGTGTTGAGTGTCAGTGAGGGTGGAACTCCCAGTCTGCGCCAGAACTAGTTCGACGGGCCGGATTAAAAAGCCCAACGGGCCGGGTGTGTCCCGCGGGCCGTAGTTTGCCCATGTCTGCACTAGAAAGTAATTTAAAAAGCCACCCCATTTTTTTTAAAGAAAATGTGAAAATATAAGTTCTAGAATCTGTTGCTGATCATTTCACCAACAGCTTTCTGTCTTATCTGACCATTATCCAATTGCTTGTGATAAAGCAATTAATTTCATCTTTCTAACGAATGGCACACCTTACTTTAAGCTATTCCCACTTTTTATCCACTGGTTCCCAAAATTCAGTTCTATTTTCTTTAACAGCTTTGTTTTGCTTGTTTTGTTTTTTGAAATAAGACAGCAGTGGCAGAAAAAAATAGGAAGGAAAATAAGATGACATAATTAGCTCACAGGAAAAAAACTAATAATAGCTATTAGTTGTTTACATTTTAGTTGTAAAACAAATGGTTTTTTTTTTCAGGGAGTAAATTCTCGTAACCCTAGAAGGCCACCTCCTAGTTCAGTCAATACAGGAGGCATAACTGAGATCATGGCTGAAGGAGGAGAGCTAGAATTTGTCAAGAGAATCATTCATGATAGCTTGCAACTTAAAAAAAGATTAAGGTAAGAAGTTACATTAAATTTAAAGACACTGGCATTTAATATAAACTGTATATATTTAAAGAAAAGCAAAAAAATGGAAATTTTATACACACAAACATGACATGCATATAAATCATAATTGGCTTCAGAATAATTTATTCAATCCAGTGAGGAGTTATAGGCATAAATTTATCTTTCCAATTGAACTTGTTAAAGAACAAGTTTCTTAATAATAAAAAACAATATGAAGGATGAGAAATACATGTTTTCATTCTCTTTGATCTAATTTTCACATTTTGAAAAGACCAGAGCACATTTTTTTTCCATTAGCCAGCTTCCAGATAAGTAGGAATTAATACCAGTCAATAGAAATTAAAACTATAATCAAAGAACTACCAAAAATAAAATCAGAATATCATTTTTAAATAAAAAAAGAATAAATATTATTTGTATCTCAATGTAAAGTTGTTTGCTGTTTCAAAAAAGTCAGGTTGAGTTCCAAGAAAGATAGCCATCCCAATACCGTCTATGATTTCTTCTTCTGATTTAGAAATATATTTCCTTTACTTTAACTTTATTTACCACTTGTGAAATACTGTTTTCTTTCTTAAAGGTGGTATAGTTGTATGTTGGGAAAGAAATGCAGTTTGGCACCATTGAAAGAAGAACTGCGAATCCATGGAGTAAGTAGTTCTCTAAAACCACTAAAGTTATCTGTTATTTAAAATTGGTGACTAGACTGCCACTTACATAAAGCTACACCTTGAAAAAAGTACTCTAAGTTTGTTTATTACATTTAGTTAAAACAAAACTTCCAATAATAACTTCTAATCATGTAGTCATGATACTCCTATAAAGAAGCATTAAACCACTGTTTTTTTCTTCAGTGTAGATCTATTAGAAGCCAATATTGGTATTATTTGGGGGTGTGCATTGCTGGATTTGCTTTTGTAGCTTGCTTGTTTTCCATGTGGACTATACATAGACATCTGGAGCAGAAACAATGTTTTTTTCTTCTGTTTATGTGAAATTGCTGGTTCCTTCCTATCTGACCAGTAACTCATCCCATGCTCTTTCTCTTTTGAAGAAATTTTAAAGCAGGTGCTAAGAGTTAGGGTGAAATTATTCTTAATGTTTCACTGTTTGATTATACAAAAAAACTCATAACCACTTAAAGGGAAATATGTGGGAAAATATGTAAATTTATCTAATTCTGCAATGTAGTAATAAATAGCATAGTTCGCTTTTCTTACTGAATTTAAAGGACATCATACCACTATTATGCTATAGAAGTTTTATTCAAGTTCCTTTAACATTGATTCAACAAAGTGGCTGAATCACATGTAACATGAAGTTGTCAGTTTATATTTGACCTTCAGATCATAGTGCTCTTCAGACTAGCTGTATCTGTATATTTAGATAGATTCTTATTCGGCTCTATGTAAATTGAGCAAAAATGTCCACTATAGAAACTTGTCTCTTACATTTATATTTCACTCACATGGGTGTATATGTACAAATATATATGCTCAACAATTTATATCATTTCAAATTCAGCCCCTTCCACACACATACAGCAAAATGAGAAAACGGCATGTAGAATTAATGGTTCCATATACCATCATTCCTGCAAGACCTGTGCTTCCTCTTTAAGCTGCCAAACTGCCAATCAGCAGGTTTGTTGAAGTGCATTTTGTGAGCTGGACACGATATATTTCAAGATATGTGTGGGCTATAACTTATCCAGATGTGCTCTTCGTACTATTCCTTATTTTTATTTTTTTATTTTTGTAACAGGTTAATTGTAAAAAAGAATACATTATCAATATAAAAAAATTTTTATGTCATGTCAGACATCTCTTAAATTGTCATTAGACAGCTGCAGAATATAGCTTTTGGAAACTGAAAAAGCTTAAGACTGGTTTTATTTTTCCATGCAGGTTCCTAAAGTCACCCACACTGAATTCTGCCAAGGTCGTACTATGCGATGGGCCCTGGCTTGGAGCTTCTATGAAAACGTCAGAGTTCCAGTAAGTGCTTCTCTGGTCTTCCTCTTTCAATCTTTTTGAGGAGTCATTTAAGGAAGTCCTAACAACTACTTATTTAGTGACAATTCAAAATTACAGGACTGAAAAAAATGACTTATGATTGGTCCCCAAACTTATGACTATCACAGCATCCCCACAATCATAGGATCAAAATTCTGGCATTTGGCAACCAACCTATATATATATACAACAGTGGTAGCATCGCAGGAATATGTTACCCCATTTGCTACCTTCCCAACCAGCTTCCAACAAAGTCAATGGGGGAGGCAGGATTTGCTTAACAATTAGGTGACTTACTTAATTCCAAAGATTCACTTATTATTCATGGCAAAAAAGACTTTAAAATTGGAAATGACCACCTTGCTTAACAACAGAAATTCTGGTCCTAATTATGCTGTAAGTAAGA
The DNA here is from genome assembly GCA_017656035.1 of Myanophis thanlyinensis. Lineage (NCBI taxonomy): Eukaryota > Metazoa > Chordata > Lepidosauria > Squamata > Homalopsidae > Myanophis > Myanophis thanlyinensis. Next base: position 10,070 of record JAEANM010010260.1, read on the forward strand.
ACTACATATACCCCCTGTAACTGGTTGCACATTTTTCAGTTTTTCCAGAACAAGAGTACCTGTTGATGAAACACATTCAGGTTCCCTTTTTATTTCTATGGCTTACTGGGGTGATTCTTCAGATCCTGGTGATGAGTTATTCTTTATACAGGAGAGCATTTCCTAATACAGTGTACTTGAGAGAAAGTTATATATGCATGTCTTAAGACATTAAACAGATGAATGTGGACAACACAACAAATGGAAAGAACCTGCAAAGATTTGTTATTCCGTTGCTTTCACCTCATGCAAGTGGAAGCCATGAACTATGTGTGGTTGCAAATTATACTATTTGTCTTACTTTTATAGTCAAACTCAAGAGGGAGTAGTAGTAAGTGGCCCTCTGTTCTGGGAGATAGCCTTTGCCCTTGTGGGATCTGACTTCTCAGGCACTATCATTGTCACTCAAAAATTATCTTTTCAACAGACAATGAAGATACTAAAAATAATTCAACTACTTATTACTAAATAATAGGAGATGATAATTTTAGGGTTGTTCCCTCAGAAGTATTGTAACTATATTATTGCAGTTTCCACAATATTTAGAATATGTACTTAGTTTTAGGCTAGCTTAAATGTATGAGATGCATTCTAAAATGTTGGAACATCAAACTGGAAAAATTCACAGAAGGAAACTACCTCATTGTGGCTTCCTTCTCTAGCAATATCTACCTCCCCAAATATATATCTGGAAAATGACAGAAGCTTTCTAAATAATGAGGCATCAACTTTTGAGGGCTTCTCTTTTGCTAATTTCTTTAGTTCAAAACCAAGTTTCTGTCTTTATGCATTCCATTTGTTTTCCCAGTCCCACTGATAATCCCTTCTGTTACATTCACTATGTTCAGATGTGGCTTTCCACTGGTATTTTATGGGGACTGCATAGCGAAGAATGGGATAGCAGATCTTTCTATGAACTCACTAAGTATATATATCCTAGGATCAATTTCAGTGTTGTCTTCAGGATATCATTTTGTTTTCTAATTATTTTGTTCAATTTGAATATTGTACTTTCCTCCTCAGTCACCTCCTTCTAAGAAAAGGAAACTAGAAAAACATCGGAAACCAATCACATTTCTCGTCTTGGCATCTACAGCCAAAGAATTAGGTATGAAAGCTTCATCTGTAGGAATCAGTGCTGTTGAAGGATTAGGAGTTGTTGCAGCATGGATTAGAAAACTACTCACTGACCTGAAGGTATGCTAACTTTTTAAGCATAAGTTCTGTTTCAGGCAACTGCCAGTAGCCGAAAAAGAGCCACACTATAGTTTGATGTTATTCCCTTCAATAGGTTCAGCATAAAACACTTCCGTGTGGAAAAGATGAGGTCAGCTTGTTTCTAACAGCTGTGGAGAACTCCTGGATTCATTTAAGGAGAAAAAAGAGGGACAGAGTCAGGCAATTGCGTGAACTTCCTCGAGCATCTGAAGATTTCCAGCAATCAGCAGAAGAAAAGAATCAGAAAACACCCTGTAACATCTCTGAGTTTGAAGGAAATGCAAACGGATCTACTGAAAAATCACCTAAGGTAATTTGTCTTGATGTTGAGTCACCAGAAAGTGATGGACTCAATAATGTACCTGCAATTCAGGAGGAAAATGTCCAGGGATCCACTGAGGAAAGCAGCAGCGCAGAGGAACCATCCTTTATTTCAGAATCCAAAGATATTTCCAGCAATCAAAATGAAGGGACCAAGACCTTTGCTACTGAAATCCTGGCTCTTGAAACTGGACAGAACGATAACACTTCAGGGGAATGGTTCCTTTTCAAATGTGTGTTAATTGTGAAGAAAGAAGGTCCTGATGTTTTAATAGAAATGCACTGGATTGATGGACAGAACAGAGACTTAATGAATCAACTGTGCACTTACCTAAAGAATCAGATGTTTCGTTTGATCACAACTTAAAGACATATGGATGTATGGAAGAATTATTCTTATTTTTGTAATCTTGCTTTTATATTTAATAGCATCCACAATGCCACCTCTTAAAAGTAATAGGTTCTAAAAACTTCTGAAATTTGAGGTGTTTATGATTAGTTAAAACAAAAAAATGAATTTGCTTACTTTCCGCTGGAATAATTCAGATTTATGTTACAACTGTATTTTTCTTACTGATTTCAGTGAGTTATAAATGTAACTAGCTTAATCTGAATTTTCCCTGTAATCGTCACCTTTGTCTAATGTAGTTTTTTTGTTTCAGCTTACATATTGCAGGCGCAGCACTGTAATATTATTAAAAAATGTTGTAAAAAATTGTTGTCACCTTTCCCAACTCCTCAGAAATTGTTTTATATCCATATCTTGGCCTCCTTGTCAGAAGTACCCCCACATATTGGATTGCATTAAAACAATAATAGTCTTCTCAACTTTGAAAAAATATAAGTTGGACAAAAATGCCACTTAGATGCTTTTGCTATAGAATTGAGAAAACTACACTTCGTTCTCTGGTGTATCTTGATAAGTTTTAAACAAAATTGCAGTGCTCTGTTACTAAAATTAGAATCCAAGGTTTAGGGTGCCTTATTAAGAATAAATTATTTTTTTGCAAAGATGCAAAATCGGTAGATAGTGGATCAAATAGAGCTCATTAATATTTCTATAAACCACAAGGCTAGGCAAGGTTAATAATTTACTCATGTTTTTTAATTGCAGCAAATTTAAGGAATAAAATTGGAGTTTTATAAAAATTTATAACGCCCATTTCACCTTGAGACCCCCTTCCCAAAATTAAGGCCCATTTTTTGTTCTGTCCTTTATTTTGGAGTGAAATCTTCAACTTATAGCACAAAGTTTGATATAATTCTCAGTTTGAATAAAATTGTGTGCCAAGTATTAGTTAGCCATTTGTATAGTATAAATCAAATCAGTTATACGATTAGGAGTAAAGTCTAATAAGCTTATTGAGGGATCATACTTCACTTAAAATGTTAAAACATGACAGAATTTCACAGGCAAAGTTACCTTATAGCAATATATAACAATCACAATTTGACCCCTTTTGTATATTTTTTTAACTCCAAATGATACATTTTCTTCCTCATGAAGTCATGTGATTGTGCTTTCTATTGCCATCTTGTGCACAAGTTGTACTATTCCTGACTTTAATTTCCTTGTTCATTGCTTGCCATCTGGTTATCAAAGCACATGCAACTTGGTTTGTTCCATATAATTGATAATATTGTCTTCTGTCAACTTCAAAGAACTGTACCACAAGCACATTGAAGGGAACTTTTTGAGAAATATATCCACAAATGCACTCCTTCAGTGCACCTGTTTCTCAGGCTTTTCTCAGCCAACATTGTAGACCAGCATTCCAGGCATAAGAAATAGCTGTGAGAAGGAAGAGAGCCAACGTTGTCTTATGTAGTCTTATGGACCTTATGCCTCATCAAATGGAGAGGGATTAATTAACATAATTCAAATGCTCCTCTTAGTTTGCAAAAGGTACTTGGAACATCAGTATAGCCAGTTTGAAGACGTTAACCCCAGCAGTAAAATTGTGCCAATGTACTCACAAATTATTTTGGCTGGTTTAATTTAGGGGGGGGTAGGGGGGAAACCAAAGTTTACATGTTCTTCAGCCAAGGACCTTACATTGCAAGAGCCATCAATAAATCTTCAGTCTTGTGCAAACTGTTCTAAGATGCCCTTCATGAATTTCTTTCAGCAGCTCTTGAGCTCTTTTAAAAATCACTCTTGAATGCTATTCTGTTTCCTACAGATATGAGTTCTCTTCCTAGGAGTTTGTCTTACATCTTTTCTCATGGAAAAGTTACTACCTGGTAATGGTGACTTTTATGTTTCTAAGGGCCATGCAAATTTTTAAAGTGAGGTGCTTTGCAAGGCACAGCAAGTAGGTACAGAGCATCTCTCTTCAACTCATTAAAGCAATATCTTTTTTTTTTCAGGCTTGCACAGCTTTTTTGTAATCTGCATCAACTATATATTCTCTGTGCAGGAAAGCAAGGGCAGGCAGGAGCATCCAAGGTTGGCAAATAATATTTTATTTCTTTATCATATTTAAGAACTGCCAACTTTTTCACAGAGCAATGTACAACAAAACATTAAAAATACAAAAAACAGTATATAAACTTTAAAAGAGGGATGGTAATAAATCCATTAAAAAGTGGGGAGGGGCTCTCTTTCAGAGCATCCATTAACCTCTCACCTACATGCTCATCTGAGCCATATTTTTATGCTTGTACAGAAGGCCAGGCGAGTAAGGGTCTGCCTCAACCCCAGGGGGAGTGGGTTCCACAGTGCAGGGCCACAGCCTCTTAATTTTAAAACAGCTTCATACTCTGGGACTTGGACAGCCCTACCATAGCATCTACTGTCCTTGCAGAAAAGGGTAGGTAATCTCTTCTGAACTCACTCTGTGTGGGGTGTGGTGTATGGTGTAACAAGTGCGCCTACTCCGTCCTTTTAATAATGTTTTTCTTTGCATAATACTAAACTATAATATTTGTGTGCTAAATCATATGTTGCCAGTAATGACTACATTCAAGTCTAGGGTTCTGAGTTAACAAGATTTGGTGAATATGCTAAGGATTTTGTGGATTAGTTTCCACTTTCCTGGAATGACATATAGAGAACAATGCCTGATACGTTGATATCACTCTTTAGTTCCAAAACATTGGTTCCTCCATGTCTTAACTATGGTGGTGTTTTTTTTTACTATGTTTCATTGATTATAATCCCATAAATTCACAATAATCTAATAATGCACAAACCACAGTGCCACCTTGTGAATGAACTCAGTCTCTGACTCCAGACCAACCGCATGTACACATGCATAGTTCAAAAGGAAAGAAAAGGGGGGGGGGAGGGAAAAATCTCGCGGAAAATCTAAATAGAGCTTTACCATGGCAGAATGTTTGTTCTACTGTTTTCTACCTTGGCCGCATGATCTGTAAAAAAAAAAAAAGGCTTTTCTGAGCCTCCCCTTCCCTAAATGAGATTGGGCACTGAATGTGTTAGTGTTGCCTTTTGCTCTCAGGATCTTTTCTCCCTTCTCTGTTCCGGTCAAAGTCTGATCCTTGCCATCCCCTTCATTCCCTGGGTTCCTCCTGCATGAGAAATGAATTATTAATGGTGCATTAAACAGAGGCTGGCCCACGGCCAAGGGATGGTGCTAATCAGAAGCTAATTGAGGGAGAAATTAGATACTGTTCCCAGCTGCCTGAAAGATGAGGGGTAGATGGCAGCCAGCTAGAAAAGGTGACCCCCATGATAAAAATCACAAATTTGCCAGCAGGATCATGGAGCACAGCTGGTTCGAATGCTCCTCTACACTCCCTCCTCTCCAGCCACATGTCCACCCATTATTTTCCATCTCCTAACTCCGTTCTTGTGCTGGTTCTTTCCAAGGCTAGTTTGAGACAAGGTGTAACTTGGGCCCTTTATTTGATGGTGTAGATGAGCACACCAATTATAATCGTAGTATTGTAATAAAAGGGACTTTTACTGGATAGCTCAAGAAAGTCTGCCACCAGGGCCAATGGTTTGAGATTGGACACCATTTGTCTAAAATGGAATAGGTTTTCCTGCTTGAGCATGGAGTTGGACTGGAAGACCTTCAATGTCCCCTCCAACTCTGTTATTCTGATGGGGTGCAAATCTGGCTTCTTCTAGGTTCAATCTGCCACTGCTCTTATTTATTGGAGGATATGTAATGGAAGTTTTTAGGATATAATGGGAATCATTTCATTTCATTTTTCATTTATTAAATTTATATACCGCCCCCTCTCCCTAAGGACTCGGGGCGGTTCACAGCAGATA
>JAEANM010010261.1:0-15889 GCA_017656035.1 Myanophis thanlyinensis
TGTCTGTTCAATTAACGACATTCGGGATGTTCCAGGCCACTCCTGGGTAGCAGGCCGCAGCCGCCCTCCCCAAATCTCATTGGCCAAAGAATGCTATGGTTGGTAAGACCTAAAAGATGTGTCTTTATTGCCATAGTATCCACCTTCTATCACCCTGGATCAAGATGACCCGATTCTGCAGGCATTTCATAAGGCTCTGAAAATCTGGTTTTGTGTCCAGGACCTTAAAGTGTACAGAGACCCACTTCTTGGTTACTACTGATTTGGGTGATGTGACTCAACCATTGAGTATTTTAACTTTTGTAAAATTTATAATTGTTTTTATTTTATTTTAATTTTGTTCACCTCCAAGAATCACATATTGAGAAGGGCAATTATATAAACTGAAAAAATAAATATACATGTGTGAAAATTAAAGCTGTGCAGAAAATGAGATAAGTTTGTAAGTCTAACTGTTGTAGTTATTCTGGCTACTTTTGAGGACTCAATTGTCCCTGATTCATAATCTTCAAAAAATCAGCCTGTAAGGCAAAAGAACCCTTGGATTGTTAATAATTTTCCAATCCTGATCTTCTTTTGCTATTGCTCTATACTAGAATCACTTCATTACAGATAATCCTTGATGTACAACCATAATTGAGCCCAAAATTTCAGTTGCTAATGAGACAGTTGTTAAGTGAGTTTTGTTCCATTTGTTCCATGACCTTTCTTGACGCTGCCGTTGTTAAATTAGTAACACAGTGGTACAGTGAATCTGGCTTCCCTATTGACTTTGCTTGTTACAAAAAGTGATCACAGGACACTGCAACCATCATAAATATAAGTGAGTTGCCAAGCATCTGAATTTCGATCATATAACCATGGAGATGCTGCAATGATCATAAGAGTGAAAAACAGTCATAAATCATAAGATTTTTTTTCAATGCCGTTGTACCTTCAAATGGTCACTAAATAAATGGTTGTATATCAAGGACTAAGCCACCCAGAGTTATTTTGAGTTCAAATAGGTGGTCTATACATACATGCATACATACATACATACATACATACATGCTACCTATATAGGATTAGGATCTTTCATCTATATTCATCCATTTCTACAGGGGAATAACTGTTTCAATAGTTCATAATTGATGCACAACTAATTAACTTGAACTGCTAACCGTTGAAATGGTCGTTTCAGAAATGTTAAAGACAATTTTTTTTTGTAATTACGGGATTATTAGTAATCACTTGATTCAGTGGATACAAGTCAGCTGATGAGTTCTTGACCCAACAACTCTTAATTTTATGCTGATTCCATCCTACTAGTAAAGGAAAGGGTAAAGAGCCACAAAACAATTTTTCGCTTCATTTTGACTGCATAGTTGTTTGAATTATTTATATTTTGATGTATTGGAGAAAACATAGAAACATGAAAAATTAAAACAGACTGAAAATAAATCCTTTAACATTAAAAGATAGGCTTGTTCTCTGCCATGCAAATACCGCAGAGAAAGAAAACTGTGTTTTTCTTTCTTGTCCTGCACTCTGCCCTCCCATTCTGATTTAGTATTAGCATAAGCATACTGATCTAGTATGCATAATTCAAGAACCTCCAGTGCCCCAAATAAGCAATTAGACAAAAAAATCTGTCCTAATGAAATGTTTAGGTTGCAAGTATCGCAGGAAGGTCAAGAAGAGGAAAGGAAAAAGTTGAGTTGCTAAATTAATGAAACAAAGGAAGAAGATGCTGTATAGAAGAACAGCAACCAGAGAATATATGGCAATATATGGTTACAGTATGTCATGCACCATTCTATTGGTACAAATAATTATTTATAATGTCAGCTTTACAAACGGAGATGTTACATCAGCCAGTAAAATAACAGTACTCAAGAGGACACATCAACTAGCATTCAGAAATTCAGAAAGCAAACAAAAATGACTGTTGAATTCAAGTTTGCAATTCAAAACAATAGAATGCATTTTAAATTGCCAAAACTAATGTCACTTTAGGACAGTCTTAGCACTGAAAGCTTTTAAATGTATCTGAATCTGAACCAGCTGAAACTCTGTTTAGATAAAACAAATGTATGTATAACATTATTTCATTGTTCTGCAAACTTCTAATCTTCCAGCAAGGGAACATTAAGTACCATCTCACAATACCTGGGATATTTTTATTCAGAATCTATGACATTATGTTGAGTCCATGATCAGAAATTAAAATTGAACCAACTTTGTACTTCTCAACTAAATATTAAACAACATATAAAAAAACCCATTTTGAATATTTGCCTAGTAGGATAGATAAAAATGTACACTATTGTGTATTGGAATTAAGTACAGGTAGTCCTTGACTTACAGCTATTTGCTTAGTGATGTTCAACATTACAACAGCACTGAAAAGGTGATTTATGACTGTTTTTCACACTTATGACTGTTGAAGCTTCCACATGGTCACATTTGGATGCTTGACACTGAATCACATTTATGATGATTGCAGAATCCTGGGGTCATGTGATTTCTCTCTGCGGCCTTCTGACAAGCAAAGTCAATGGGGAAGTCAGATTCATTTAACAACCATTTTACTAATTTAACATCTGCAAGTGATTCACTTAACAAATGTGGCAAAAATGGTCATAAAATAGAGCAAAACTGAACACATTTCTCATTTAGCAACATAAATTTTGGGCACAATTGTGGTTGTAGGTTGAGGACTATCTGTAGTCTCCATATGTTCACTAAGTTAAATTCCTGGAGAACAATGTGACTTTGGGGCTCACTTGATTCTTTTGAAATTTTATTCAATAATGTATCTAACACTAAGTTAAAGTCTTTGGAAGCTATTATCTGATCTATCCATAATCCCAAAAGTTTAGCATAATAATTGTAAAATATTATATGTATATTTTCCTTGTATTTGGCTTAATCATTCAAAGATATAGCTGACATCCAACTTCCATCTATAAAGCATATTTAATAATAATTTGTGACCACTTATTTACCTGAATTTCTAATACACATTTTATCTTGATACCCTTTCACATATGTTCCTAAAAGTACAAGTGCATTATTAAAAACTTATTTAAAAGTATATTTTCGAAATGGTTTAAATGAAATTTTACCCAACTAAGTGGCAGGCAGCAACTAACCAATTTCAAAAAGTTAAGTAAGTCTAATACTATCAGAACTTGTTTAGAAGAACACCAGGAAATCCAAAGTTATAGACTAGAAAGGGAAATTTTAAAAAAGCATCCAGAAGACAGCAACAAAAAAGATTTCCAATTCGTTGCTAAGGAGATAAATTTGATTCAAGGAGCCTTATAATCTTTTTTAAATGAAACTTTACTAGCCAGCACAAAGGCTTTCCAATTACATGGGGGTGGGGTATCTTTTAATCTAGCAATTAATGCTTGTTCCAATTATTTCTCTAACATTTCAAGAATTCAGGATAATGTAAGGAATAAAGCCAGCTTTTAACCACACCGTCTATACACTAAGCAAAAAAAGAAATATAAATTATAGAATAAAATCCAAACAAAATGGATCCAGTTTGTTTGGTTATATAGGTAGTCCTCAATTTATGACCATTCATTTAACAGTGGTTCAAAGTTACATCCTCAGAAAATATGACTTATGATTGTTGTATCATGCCTATGCTCACATGATTGCAATTTTGGCACCGGTTTTTATTTAGGACAGTTTGTTACAGCATCTTATAGTCATGTGATTGCAATGTGTGACCTCTCCAGCCACTTTCAACCAGCAGGAAAATCCATGTTATCCACTTAACAACTGCAGTAAAAATGGTTGTGCCACTGGGTTCAGTTGCCTAGTGACCACAATTCCATTTGTTCTCAAGGTTCACCTGTAATAACAATATCACTACAAAAGTGAAACTTCCGGTTAAGAATTCTATACTGTGATTTCATCATTAAAAAACTATTCCAACATTGACAAAATATTGACAAAAATACTGGATCCTGTTTGTTAAGGCAGGGGTTCCCAACTCCTGGTCTGTGGATCAGCACCAGGTTCTGGCATGCCAGAAACAGGGCTGCACAAACAAGTGAAGCTCCATCTGCAGGATGTACAGTAGGCAACACAGAAAACCATGCCCCCTCGGGGCCATGGAAAAACCTCTCCATGGAACTGGTCTCTGGTGTCCAAAAGGTTGGAGGTTGCTATGTTCAGGAATTCCAGCAGGCAGGTTCAAGAAGAAAAGCCTTTTCTACTGTGGCCCCTTCCTATGGAACATTCTACCACTGGAGGTGAGAAATATTCCCACTCCTTTGGTCTTCTTTGCTTTAAATCTCCAAGTGGCCTTATTCAGAGGCTTTATATAGTTGTTAAAAAGCATATATGATAAAATAGAAGTATGTGTAATTCCTCAATATAAATGTCAAAAGTTAGGTGAAAATCCTATGATCAAAGTAGAAAAAAGTATTCTGGTATCCTAAAGAATTAGCAAGGTTATCTCTTCCTATACTCTCAGCTCCTCAAATCAGCTCTCTTTGCGAACTTCACCCAACAAAGCAATTTTAGTGCCAATTTTAGTTTTAGTGCCAAAACTACCGATACATCATAAAGGATTTCTAGAAATTCAGCATAACAGACACATTTCTGAATTTGTTTAACTACTACTTACTTGAGACATTTTCCCAGGAAGATTGTGCAGGCCTATAATTGTTGATATCTACTTTGTTATTATTGTTGTTGTTTTCAGAAGAGATCTTATCGTGGACCTTTTAATGATATGAAGGACCATTTTTTTCATATATAGACAGAGTTATAACTTCCTGGACCTATGAAAACACATCTTCTTATAAAATTTAACAGAAGCAAGTGAATCTCAACTCGCCAAAATATAGTAAGCCCTTTGTTTATATTATCAGTCTTAAAAATTGAAAGTAATCCAAAATAATCAAACCAGATCCTGTCCTGAGTACCTCTGCAGACTGAACTACTGAAACTATGAAGTATAAATTATTCTGAATATAATTGATTGTATCTTTGAAGTGCCTAACAAATATATCACAGTAAATTACTGAGGATTCTGTCTGAACTCAAGCTAAGACAGATTTTAGAAGCATTAAACTACTCAAGGAAACCTCTGTTGGACAACATAGAGAAGAAACAATGCTGAAAAATAAAAAGATCTTCTTTACCTTTATTAACATCAGAATAGATCTGAGGAAATTTCAATCAAGTTCAATATGATTTTCCTCCACATATATTTTAGCCATCTCTCAATTGTAATATCTTTAAAATGTGAATTACAAAATCCATTATTTTACTATTTTGTTTTTGTTTCTTAATCAGCTTTATATAGCCTCCTGTATGACTGAAAGTGTGAGGCACATTTTCTTATTTACAGGTTGTGTAGAAGTAATTAAATATTCCTTGAAAAAAATTCTACTAAAGTGATACTAGATAGCAGAGGGAAGAATTCAAACCTATGCTTCATCATCTGATTTCTACAATTATCTGTTAGGTATTTAGACTTTTTCAAAAATGGAAGAATATTTCAATAAATAAGCTTCCACAAGCAGCAGTTCAGATCCAAGCAAAATGTATAATCTTTTAGTTGTAAAATTATGCCTTGTTTTTTATGATGATGCATTTAATTTCCACTTTTTTGAAAATGTGCTTGATTTGCTTTTCAAAAATCCACAAAGTCATGTTCTTTGACCTTTCTTTATTATTTGTGCTTACTGAACCTTTTCAAGATGAATGGTAGATATCTTTGCTTTGGACAGTTCATTTAGCAATCACAATATTTCCAATAAGTTAGATAAATTGAGTAGTTACTTAACACTTGAAAAGACCAACATCTATTGTAGCAAAGGTCATCCAGCCCAGTTACCATGTACTGTATTAAATTCTCATCAGATCCAAACAGCAATTTCATCAATAGGCTATCCAATTAGAATGACTTTAAATCATACAACTCTGAAGCACATAAGAGAGGGCAATATAATTCTGTCTTCAAAAAAATAAATTCTGATATATTTCACACTTTGCTGCAAATGTGAAGCCTGGAAAAGTGATAGTGTATCTTTTATATATTTACATTATATTATTATATTACATTAATTATATTACATTACATTTAATATTTTTGAATAAAATAATCTTATGAAGTCTGTAATACACAATAAACTTTTATTTACTATCTATTGAATCAGTTTGCTGTAGTGATTAAGGCATTAGGCTAGAAATCGATAGACTGTGAGTTCTAGTTCTGCTTTGGGCATGTAGTCAGCTGAATTATCATGGTCATTCAATCCATCTCAGCCCTAGGAAATAAGAAACAGCAAACAACTTCCAAAATCTGCAGGGACTATCCTGGCAATCACCAGGAGTCAAAACTCTATTAAATGCATTTAAAAGAATCAACAACTGCTTATAAAATTTTTAATACATAATTTTTCTATTATTTACTATCAATTTAGTACTTTCATTTGCCATTGGATTGTTTTGATATTGGTTGTCTTGAAGCTTGCATTACATTAAGGATCTCAAACATGTAACTCAAGGACTGCATGAAGCCTGCTGAGTTCCTGTTAGTACTGGGCAAAGCTATTTTGTTGAATAGTCTGTCCATTAGGCAAACTATTAGGCAAGCACAAGCAATAGAACGAAGTCAAACTACGGTCTTGGACTTTAAGAGAACTAACTTCAATAAACTTAGAGAGAGCTTGGGAAGGATTCCATGGATGAGAATCTTCAAGGGGAAAACAAATCAAGAAGCTTAGAAAATTTTGAAAAGTGAGATTATAAAAGCCCAGTCTAGCACAATACCAATGAAGAAGAAAAATAACAGCTCTCAAAAGAAACCAGTATGGCTGCATAAAGAACTCTCTGACAAATTTGGAAGACAAAAAGGACAAATATAAAAAGTTAAAAGAGGGACACATAAATAAGGCACAATATCAGCACATAGCCGGAGCCTGCAAAGGTGAAGTGAGGAAAGCTAAGGCTCACAATCAACAAAGACTTGCAACAAAAGTAAAAAAAAAATAACAAAAAAAGCTTCTTCCAACATGTTAAAAACAAGAAAAAAGTCAAGGAAACAATTGGTCTATTGCTGGGAGAAAGTGGCAAGAAGGTGACAAGCAACAGGGAGAAAGTAGTACTTAACTCATTTTTTGCATCTGTCTACACAAAGGGAAAAAACAGTCCACCCTATCAAAAACAGCAACACACACACACACAGAAAGAGAGAGAGAGAGAGAGAAAGAGAGAGAGATTAGGAATAAAAATAGGAAACAAAATGGTAAGTGAGCACCTGTCTACCCTAGATGAGTTCAGATCACCAGGACCAGATGGATTACACCCAAGGTTCTGAAGAAACTGGCAGACGAGATCTCAAAACCTCTGAACTCTATCTTTCAAAGATCCTGGAACACCAGGGAACTGCCAGAGGACTGGAAAAGAGCTAATATCAGGGTTCCACACAACATCAGCAATGCAATCAGAACCACAGCATATAATTCTCCTTTTAGGCTTGACAGCTGATGTAATTCCCATCTTCAAAAAAGAAAAAAATATAGATCCAGGAAATTACAGACTTATCAGCCTGACCTCGATACCAGGGAAGATTCTGGAAAAGATAATCAATGAATCAGCAAACACCTAGAAGCAAACAAAGTAATAACCAAAAACCAACATGTGTTTATCAAAAACAGATAATGCCGGACAAATCTTATTGCTTTCTTTGACAAAGTGACAAAAATAGTGGACCAGAGGAATGCTGTCAATTTAATTTATTTGGACTTCAGTGAAGCATTTGATAAAGTAGACCATAACATACTACTTGACAAAATAGAAAAATGTGGATTATACAGCATCACCACCAAATGGATTTGTAACTGCATTCAATGTGTAGTTATCAATGGAACTGTATCTACATGGAGGGAAGTATGCAGTGGGGTATCCCAAGGCTCTGTTTTAGGTCCAGTATTCTTCAACATCTTCATCAATGATTTGGACGAGATAATAGATGGGGAACTCATCAAATTTGCAGATGATATCAAGCAAGCAGGAATAGCCAAAACTCCAGAAGATAGGCTTAAGATTCAAAGGGATCTTGACAGACTTGAACATTGGGTGCTATCTATCAAAATGAAATTCAATGGTGAAAAAAGCAGGGTTCTACATTTAGGCAAAAAACAAAAATAAAACGCACAGGTACAGTGTACGTGGTACCTTGCTCAATAGTAGTAACTGTGAGAAGGGTCTTGGAGTCCTAGTGGACAATCTTTTAAATATGAGCCAGCAGTGTGCTGCAGCTGCCAAAAAAAACCCAACACAGTTCTAGGCTGCATAAACAGGGGGACAGAATCAAGATCAGTGGAGTGTTAATTCCAATATCTCAGGGGCTGCCACAAAGAAGATGGAGTCAAGCTATTCTCCAAAACACCTGAGGGCAGGACAAGAAGCAATGGGTGGAAACTAACCAAGGAGAGAAGCAACCCAGAACTAAGAAGAAATTTCAAGACAGTTTGAACAATTAATCAGTGGAACAACTTGTCTCCAGAAATTGTGAATGCTCCAACACTGGAAGTTTTTAAGAATAGATTGGATAACCATTTGTCTGAAGTGGTGTAGGGTTTCTTGATTAAGCAGTGGGTTGGACTAGAAGACTTCCAAGGTCCCTTCTAACTTTATTATTCTATTCTAGGAACGTCTGAGTCAGCCTTTCTGCCATGTTTTTATGTCTGCAGGTCCCTGCTTTTCACCTCCATCCTGTCTTTGCCATCTTTTTTCACAGACTTTCCATTTTTTCTGGTGAGAAAAACTGCAGACTGAGATAGTTCATCAGAAGACTAACTCACATGCATGGGCGTGACAACACTGGAGTGTGGGTACATGAGCAGAACAACAAAGCAACTGAGGTGTGCAACAGACAGATTACAAGATTGTAGTCAGGGGAGAGCAAAAGTATATTTGCTTTGATTTTTCTCACCATGAGAACCTGTGGCAATAAAATGTTTTACTGCTAAAAACATATTTTTATTTTCAGGTAACCATTATCTATATTAATGTTTAAGTTTAAATAATTATTTTTATTATTGTATTAATAATTGGTATTGAAAATAAAATATTTGATTCGTTTTTGCACTGTGTGAATGCAGCTCATTTATTAGCACATTTTCTTCTAGTGAGGCTTCCATCTTCACTTGAGCATGAGGACGTTGTGTGTTACACCAAACTGGGAAATAATGTAATTCTAGGATTAAGTAAATAGTATGAATTCTAGTGGATTTAAAAAAAAAATCTTGAAAAATATAATACAATTCCTTTTTAAGGCTTTGCCCAAACTAGGGCCCTATCTGAATCTTTTCTCATACAACTGTTGAAATATATTGAAAATATTACTTCCTTCAGCAAAAGAGTTTTTTTTGCTAATGGAAAGGCAAGCCAACAGATTTGAGCCACCTCCAAACTACATACAGTGATACCTCTACTTACAAATACCTCTAGTTACAAAAATTTCAACTTACAAAATTTTTTTCGAGAAAAAAATAGTCTCTACTTACAAATTATGTTCCAAGATACAAAAGGCCATCAGCTCGGGCAGGTACTTGTTCTCGGGCTTGGAGACGGCGCTGGGCATCAGGTACAATGCGTCTCTACTTACAAAATTTTCGAGTTATAAAACAGCTTCCGGAACGAATTAATTTCGTAAGTAAGGTGCCACTGTATACTGTATGCCATGCCAAATTTGCTTTTATTGAGAAGGGAGAGATTTGTTCTTTGTCCTGATGCTTCTTGAGGCATCAGGAAATATGCCCCGGCCAAGAAAAAGTATTATCTATATTGACAATTGCAAAGTCTTTATTTTAAAAAAAATATCAGTATGTGCTTTAATTTGTAGAAAATAAATCTATAAAGTATCTAGATCCAGATATTTCAAACGGCTTACTGTAAAATCATGAGAATTTGGAGAGGGAATACTATGAAAAACTAAGGGTAAAAAAAAAAAAACTTTACTTAAACATAGCCAGAGGCATCCAGAGCATTTTTTAAAGATACAGTGGAAAGGGTGAGATTTGTTCAATCATGAAAGAATATCACAACTTCTTGAAAAGCAATACAAGAAACAGTGAAGGAATTATAGTCTTGAAGGAACTATAGTCTTTTATACATGTATTCATTGCATGCATAAGCAGAATCACATGAAAAAGAACAAAAGTGAGTGTGCTAACTTTCTTTTCCTGAATACTCCATTACCAGAATAAATGGAAGAATGAACTTCTGCAGCAGAAAACCTGCTTTGCTCATGTAGAATCTGTGACTTAATGAGGGTGCTTTTACTCATTGAAAATCAATGTTCTAAATCCTGATTGGTATCCACATCAGCAATGCAGTTTTGTCACAGACAACACTTCCTCTCCATCTGTTGAGCATGGGATAAGTTCCACAGTCTATCTCCACAATAATGCTCCCATGAGGGACATCATGCATAGCGGGAATATTACAAAAATCAAGTTTTTCCTCTCCTTAGTTTTACAAGGATGGTTGATTCACAAAGACCACTTCTCTCCAGTACTACTACAGCCCTGTTGAGGGCACTGAAATGCTTCCAGATTGAAAAGGTGACATAATCTTGCTAAGGGACACCCAATTGATGTCTCCTTTCATTATCCCATTAAGTTGCCAACTGAAGTGGTACACATTTATCTGCCCATGGTCACCTGCTTTTGAACTGCTGGATCAGCAGGAGCTGAAGCTTGTGACAGGAGCTCAACCCATCGCACAGCAGAGGTGAAATTCAACAGGTTCTAGCCTATTCATTAAAACTGGAAGTAAATTTTCTAAGCAGTTTGGAGAACCGTTTGTTAGAAGAAATCTCCTTTTGCTTTTTTCCACTTTACAGGGTTAATCCTGTAAGGAAGACAGGAAAAAAATATTCTGGTGTTGTTTCTAGCCTAATCTTTATTGCCCTCCTTACAGAAACTGCCCACCCAGTCACACGACACCCCAGCCACACCCACCAAGCCACACCCACAGAACCGGTAGTAAAAAAATTTGAATTCAATCACTGTCCCATGGCAACAACCAGGTCTCACATACAAGCCTGCAGATAGTCAGCCCAGCATCCAAATCTCATAAGCTCCCATTTTTCTGTGATGAAAAAGACGGGAAACAGACCTGAGAACATTCTTTTAAGGTATAATTTATTGATTCTGACCCCTAAACCATGATTATTTCTAGAAAGTCATAGGCTTTATTCAACTTGTGTAACTCTTATTTTTAATTCATTTGCACTGGGATTTCAATTTGCAGCTGAAAATATTTTAGAATTTCAATTAACAGGTTGTGAAGTTTTGGCTTCCAACACAGACATACCAAGTAACTATAATGCCTGCCCTTTTTTTTTCCAGTTCCATCTGTGCTAGATGATCACGAGAAGACCTCAGATAATAAAATAAAATGAATACTGTCAATATTACTTCTGTTACAGATGGACAAACATATTCAAAGATTATGTAGCCCATTTGTTGGTTTATGGCCCAGAGTACTTTATAGCTTTATACATATGTCAGCCTCGAAGTACATTTTAAATCTGAAACTTACTGGTTTAAATGAAACATATGCAAAACTTTGCATAAACAGATTAGCCAACATTGTCTATGTGGAAAGGGGACAGAGAGAGATTATTTCCTTCAAGATTGATGTTCTGCCAGAATATCTCAATATATAATTCCTGGCAGGTAACATTCCGTTTTGGCAGAACATCCTTGCTCAGAAATAAAGAATTAGCAAACAAATATGTAAATGAGCATGCAAATGACTGGAAATATTGTAGATTTAATATTACCAAGCATTGGTAGTATGAAATATTATAGAAATCTAAAACCAGAATTTTAGATTTAATAGAGAAAATTGTAATAAACATATAGACATGTGCATATGCATATATGCATGCAATTTAATTTGAAGTATTTTCATTAATTTCAGCAGTTTATACATATTCTGAACCACAAATAGGGATCATATAGACAAACTCATTTTGAAGCCATCACAGATGTTAATTCATGAATCCAGATTCTCATACTAAAAGTTTGCAGCATTCTGTGTCTTTATCACATAATATTCTAGCAGCTAGTTTGGGATATATCTGATTTTGCTTAATAGTAATTTTGGTAAAAGAGCATTATCCCAATCATTTATTCATATCCAATGCAAGCAAGTATTCCAATTGACTTGGTAAATATGATTATAGAGAAACATGATAAATATGTTCTCTATAAGCTGAAGTTTTGTCTTATCCTCTACTGCATTCAAAGCTTCTAAAACTGCATAACTGGAAACTATATACAGTAAGTATTTATTAGCCTTGCTCACTGTCAAGCCCTCATCTTCTGATCTCTTTATTTTGGATAGGATAGAGATAAATATACAGCAGAAAGTATATTAACTGAATAAACTAAATATAAAATATGTATTGGTAAATTATGGAAACTGATTGCAGTCACCCTTGAACATTGAGAAGGGAATATATACTACCAATTTTCTTAATGAGTAATGTGCTTCAAAAAATTATTTGGAAGACAAATTTCAGACCTAATGCAAGAATAACACCTTCTTATTTTCACTATTTTCAAGATTTCAAGCAAGATCAAGATAGATGCAGGTGTTTTAAGAGCCATCTGATTAAAGTAGCTAATAAAGTAGCTTAAAGTAACTGCTTCTTTTTTCAAATTTCTGAAGGCTAAAACAAATAGTTTTCATGAATAGTAGAGAAGACAGTGCTTAGATGAGGCCTAAAGTATTATTCAGGATCATTTTCAACACATCCCAAGCTTTAATTTGTATTCCCCAAACTAATTTCATTTTCTTGCCTGATGTACTTGAAAATATATATGGGCCTGTCATTTGTGAGTGGTTCTTAGCTAGTCATATGTAAAATTAGGATATCTAATGCACATAAAGACAGAATAGCAAATTGGATCTCCGTGGAGTTTTCTCTTCCAAAAGGCTGGTTTAAAGGAACAGAAGGATGAAACCCAAGGGGTAAATTTCAGTTTCCTTTCTCTAGGTTGTTTGACATATTGTTAGGAAAAACTGAAACAGACCTCCCAAATGAAATGTGACTCAGGGGAATAGACCTGCACAAGAGCAATCAAGCTCAATAATTGCACATATTGTGCTACTGTGATTGAAATGCCCGAAAGGAAAAGTTGTCGCTTCTCTTTGTCTTAGAAAAGAGAGGAGAGAAATAACTTTTCTCTTTAACAAAATGTTAATATATAAAATCTGGACTTTTATCCATATATATTAGCTTTTAACTAAAGAATACTTCACTGCACATTCTAATATAGGCAAATTTTAAATCTAACATAGGTTTTTTTTAAAAAAAAGTCTTTAAAAAGTGTTACTGAGGCTCACTGAATTGCAAAAATAAATTAAAAAAGGTGGAACCTCACATTTTCTTCTCCAACAAGATAAAATTATCTTTGGTTTGATGATGACTTAGATGAGGGAATAGAAGGGGAACTTACCAAATTTGGAGATGACACTAAGCCAGCAGGAATAGATTAGGGTGACCAACCGTCCTCTTTTGTCTGGACATGTCCTCTTTTTACGTCCTGTCCGGGGCGTCTGGGCGGGTTTTATAAATTTTATAAATTTACCCGGACGCCCCAGACTGGACGTAAAAGTGGCGACGTCATGTCCGGGCAAATGGAGAAAAGTGAGAAGCTCCAGCAAGAAGTCCCGGAACAAGCTTCTTGCTTCTCAGCCTATTTGCGGTCGATTGCCGGCAAAGGGAAGCCCACCCACCCCCCATTGCCGACGCCGATGCCACCCCCCCCGCTGCCGCCATCCCCCATTGCCGCCGTCCCCCATTGCCGCGCCCCGTTGCCACGCCCCGTTGCCGTCCCCTGTTGACGTGCCCCATTGCCGCCCCCATTGCCGTCCCCTGTTGCTGCGCCCCATTGCCTTCCCCCATTGCCACACCCCGTTGCTGTCCCCCGTTGCCGCACGCCCCGTTGCCATCCCCCGTTGCCGCCGTCCCCCGTTGCCGTCCCCCGTTGCCGCGCCCCGTTGCCGCCGTCCCCCGTTGCCATACCCTGTTGCTGCCGCCGTCCCCGTTGCTGCCGCTGCCGCCACCCCTGCCACCGACGCCCCGCCCCCAATGACACCAATGACGCCCCGCCCTCCCCCTGGCCGACGCCCCCCGCCGACGCCCCCCCATCCTCTTTTTTTGTTTATCAAATATGGTCAGCCTAGAATAGATAACACCCCAGAAGACAAGTTCAGGATACAAAATGATCTTAACAGACTTCAACAATGGGCCCTATCCAACAACATGAAATTTAATGTGGAGAAAAGTTTTACACCTGGGCTGGAAAAACCAAAGGTACAATACAGATTAGGCAAAACCTGGCTCAAAAACAGTAACGGTGAGAGGGACCTTGGAGTCCTAGTGGACAATCACTTAAACATGAATCAGCAATATACAGTCACCAATATAATCCTTGGTTGTATAAACAGAGGTATAGAATCGAAATCATGAGAAGTATTAGTAACCCTTTATAAAGCCTCAGTAAGATCACATCTAGAATACTGCACCCAGTTGGTTACCACATTTCAAAAAAGATGTTGACTTTGGAAAAGTGCAAAGAGCAACTAAGATGATAAAAGTCCAGGAGACTAAAAAATATGAAGAATGGTTGTAGGATTTGGATTTGGCTAGTTTAGAGAAAATAAGAAGGGGAGACATAATAACAGTATTCCAGTATTTGAGAGATTGCCACAATGAGGAGGGGGTCAATTTATTTTCCAAAGAAACAGAAGGCAGAACAAGAAACAATGGATGGAAACTAAATAAGGAAACAATCTGGAATTAAGGAGAAACTTCCTTACAGTGAGAGCAATTAACCAGTGGAACAACTTGCCTGCGGAAAACATGTGTGCTTCGTTGCTGGAAGTTTTTAAGAAGAGACTGCACTGGTATAGGATGTTCTGCTTAAGCAGGTGGTCAGACTAGATGATCTCCAAGGTCCCTTCCAGCTCTATTGATACTGGTAACTTCTTTCTCCCTACCTCTAGCAAATGGATAAACAATTATTTGTTTTATTTTCTTGAAAAATGTCCTAAGACAATTAGAGCTCATATTCATAAGATGATTTAAAAAAAATAAATGGAGGAAACATATTGACAAGATCTATGATTTAATTCAGTTTCAGCAATTTGAACTTCACTTTTCTGAAAGACAAAGAAGTCCCTGCAGATTTTACTCTTCTCGTCGTTGCCGAATACTGCCGACTAGAGGGTGCAGTGCTCATCTGTTTCAAGGCCATTGAGCCAGCACTATCCAAAGACATTTAATGGTCATGTGGCCAGCATGATGTGATGGAGCGCTGTTACCTTCCCACTGAAGTGTTACCTATTTATTTACTTGTATTTGTATGCTTTCATACTACTGGATTGACAGGAGTTGTGGCAAGGTCTGGAGCTCACCCCAATGTGTGGCCCTCAAGTTGAACCTGAGCTGCTAGCTTTCCAGTGGAAAAGGCCAGCATCTTATCCATTGAGCCATTGCACCATTGTTCTGAAAAGGCTTAATTAAAGGCAAATTCCTGAAGGTGGACATCACAATTGATGAAAGGTGTTCATTAGAAATCATTCTGCCAAGTCTCTAGCAGTAGAGTATAATGTCCAAATATTCAAAATGTTTTCATTAGTTCAAATATTGTCAAGGTAAAGGGTTAGCACAGAGAATCTTGAAACTGAACAAGCCAATGTAGAACATTTATTTATTAGTGATTACATTGTGATGGGGTTTCTGAGAGCCATCTGAACTTTTCTTCCCCTAGAACAGGGGTGGGCAATTATGGCTCCTTCATGACTCGTGGACTTCAACTCCCAGAATTCCTGAGCCAGCATG
>JAEANM010010263.1:0-15889 GCA_017656035.1 Myanophis thanlyinensis
CATCTCTCCGTCCTTATCGCCACTAAATACTTCCTAACATGGGCTTGTAAAAGTGTTCGGTCAGACTCAGAGTGGGTGGCCCTCCAACGTCTCTCTAGGCCTCTTTTTTCCCAACTATGATGGTAAGACTTTTGTTGAGGCTACACATCTGGAGGTATCAGAAAGTGATTAATATGAAATAATTTCTTTCACAAAAGAATATAAACATAATTTAAATAATATGCATAAATAACACACTTTTATTGTTATTTGGAGCATTATTGTTGTTTTTCAATAAGGACATCCAGTGTTATAAATTCACTCCATTTTCAGTCAGACGAGAAGTAACTTAAAGATTGGCTCCCACATTAAAATTAGACAACAATGTCATGGGAAAGCTTATTGTGAAGTAAGTAAAGTATTAGGAATTATACATGAAACTTTTAAATATTAGTAACATAACAAAATGTTTAAATAAGGAGCCTTATGGAAGTGCTTGAAAACCATTCTGATGTAATGATTAAATCATGAGGCTAGAAAATAGGAGGCCTTGAGGTGTGTTACTGCCTTAGGCATGGAGTCCCTGCAGGATAACCTTCGGTCAGGCACTTTCTCTCAGCCTTAGGAAGGAGACAGTGGCAAACCACTTCTGAAAAACTTTGCCAAAGAAACTTGGAATGTGGCAAATGTTCAAAGAAAATTGGACACAATTGAACAGAAAAAAAATAATGTGAACAAGGTACTATATTTTTTCACTCTATAAGACACACCTGACCATAAGACACACCTAGGTTTAGAGGAGGAAAACAAGAAAAAAAATATTCTAAATGAAATGGTTCAGAAGTGGAGCCTGAGAGGACCACAAATAGGTGTCTTCTTATATGCCAGCTCTTCCTATCGACCCTTGCACTGTGGAGAAGAGACAGTAGAGGCAGACAATGATAAAGACAGAAGAGTCAGGGTTCAACACAGGGTTCAACAGGGTCCAGCTGCTATTCACCAAAGGACCGGCAATATTCACTCCATAAGATGCACAGTCATTTCCACTCATTTTGGGGGAGGGGGGGAATCTTATGGAGCAAAATATATGGTTTTTTTTTTCAGAAGTGGGACATAAATATGTTAGATAAAACTAGTGACATCTGTGGAAGCCTATTGTCCAAGCCTTAGAAGCAAAAATTAGAGGTATTGAATCTTCAAAGATCTGGACAACTAGTAGATGGTAGCAAAAAATCAGTGTTTATTGCTATGTGATACCTTATCAGAAATTAATATGGAAATTATAGTATTTTTAATATTTTCCCTCTCTTAGTATTTTATCTTTACAACAAAAGAACAATGATTCCTACTATAAAAAGAATATCAGATATTTCTTTGTGATTGCTTTGAAAGGTAATAACTAAAGTTAAAAAAAAGCATGATCAGAATCCAGTTACTCAATTAAATATACATTAATAAGAAAATCAGGCCACCAAAGAACACAATTGTTGGATACCATCAAACCTGACATCAGCCAGAGTATAAAACAACACAAAGAAGCAGTGCAAGACCAAAAGATGTGGAGAGACCTGGCCATAAAATTGTCAAGTGTTTGATATGACCAAATGGATCACCTCATCATCATCATCATCACCATATTAATAGCTGAAAATCCCAAAAGATGTAATGATAATTCAGGTTCTCTTAAATATATTTTCTAAAATCTTGGATCCACGGTCTTTGGATCATAGCTGTCATATGCCTTCATCATTTTTTTTTGTAAACCTCAAGAGCCCCAAAATTTCTATCCTACAGTTAGTTTAGACTATAATTCCACAATGATTAAAAACTGGCAAAATTTTTGTTTAAAAACAATAAAATAACTCCTAAATTTTCAATATTGTTATTTACTTTTTAATAAATTAAAAGAATATTCAGATTATTTCCTCTCCTTACAGAAATTACTTCAGCAACCCGAGCCTTAGCAACCGGAAAGAGCAAAGTGTGGTCGAGTCTTAAAAATGTTACACTTTCCATAAAAACTTTTGAATTTTTGGGATGTCTTTACTGACATACAGTAGTTCTCTGAGTTTTTACAGCTCATGTATGCTTTGCCAAAAATTCTAAATTTACCCCATAAGTAAATAGACTTCTTCAAAAGACTTTCATGTCAGGATCTATTAAATATATTGTTTTTATACTTACTGTATGAGTCCTAAATTAGCTATATTAATTTGGGGTTATATTGAAACCACAAATAAGCACTTTAAACTGCCATTAACATAAAACATAATATAAACAAATAAATAGAAAGAAATTTATTTTAGTGTAGAAAATGAGTATGTACACTTTAAAAATGCTTAAATGGGATGGAATAAAATTCCTAGGAAGTTGTCAAATTGAGATGAATAATTATTTCCCCTTAAAAGCAGATCCCAAAGTATTTGGGAGGGGAGAACTGGAAAATTTGTTTTGAGTTATCTAATTGAAAAAATGGTGAACAATTCAGCACATGTTATCACTTTATTGCTGTGAAAGGAAAAAAAAATCAGAAGAAAGGTGATTTATTAGCAAGCAATAAAACAAATTTATTGCTTGCTAACTCTACTACTAATGATCAAAGCAAATGGCAGTAGATAAGAGTCAATGGAATTCAAGATGGGGTGGACTTATATCTCTTGTGGGCTTGAAGGGACTCAAGAGTGATGGTGCATTTGACCCTCCGGCTCAACCTAGTCATCTCCTACACCTGTCTATTCTGTAAAATGCATGGTTATATTAATAACAAATATATTTATTAATTAAAGTTCCAAATTGTACAGATTTATTTACAATTGTTATTAAGTGAACAGTATGATTCAGTTACTTAGAATGTGGCAAATATTTTTTTATTGTTTGTAAAATTTATCACCCTCAATTGCATTGATCATTTATATGTATAGTGATGGAATGATTCAACATTCTGCATGATGGAATAGTTATGAAGATGGCAGATTTTGTTGAAATAGATAAATTCACTTGTTTGTCTTTAAAAAAGTTGTTTATTGCTGAATGAAGCATCTTCAGGATATTTTGAACAAAATTAGAAAAAAATTGACTTGTAACATGATTTCGATGATTAGACACAACAGATTATAGAAAAAGAAAAATATGATGTAAACTTTAGAGAGAGTCAAAATGTATTTGTACATATAACTGCCCAAAACAACTTTTTATACTTTTTTCTTTCTTTTCTATTTTTTAAATCTTTTTTTCTTGTACTTTTTGCTTTTTCTTTAATTTTTTCTTATTCTTTTTTTCTTCATTACTTTCTACTAGTTTACCTTTTACCTTGCTTAAACCAATCATTTAGACTTGGATGTTTATTTTAATTACTTTACTTTTTCTGACATTTCATTTTATGATACTTTGGTTTTTTTTAAAAAAAATTATGCATTTCTAAAAGCTGCTACACTATCATTAAATTACGTGATGCATTCTCGAAGTAGATTTACATCAGATTGTGTTGTACTTCCAAACAAGATTGATACGTGTTTTTATCACTGGAATACTTGGGATCATGCTGCATGAAACTCCTACATTGCAGATTTTATTCCATCTTCAAAACAAACTCTCAAAATACACAAAACATTGGTTTAAGATATTTTACACATTATACTTTACTATCAATTCATGGGATCCAAAATAAGAATTCCAATGTTAACGATAAATTATCTACTTTTGCTGCGGATCGGATCCTACATTAGAGTTTTTGCTATATAGTAGACTGCATTTCCACTCCCTGAAGAATTGGGGAAGATTGGCACTTTACTTATGAGATGGGATTAGAAGTCTTCATTTTAGATCTTAGTTAAATCACAAGCTCAATAAGGACTAAATGAAATGTGCTGGAGCATTTCCAATGTTCCAATCATGGGCTGCCTTCATTTAAGTGTCTAAGTAACATAATGAACTGACAATGGCATATCTGAAGTTCTGTTGTTAGGAAGGAGGCTATTATTCTCTTTGATAAAATCACATTGGTGAAAAGGCTCATGTGCAGTTGAAGGTGGGAATTAAATACTGTTGCATGGGTCTGTTCAAAGGAGACAGTAGCTGGATTGGCATAAGATATTAGGCTGAAATATGACGTTAATTTCCTGGTTCAGTATATTATATGAAGTTTAGTGATTTGGTTTGGAGACATGTAATGAATTATTTTAGTATTAATGAATTTTAACTAAATTTCCTTTTTTTTAATCTCATGCCTTTAATTTCAGCAACTATTTCCTATCGGAGTTATGCATTTTACATAATGGTGAATGACCAATGTGAGTGTCTATACAGTATATATGTATATATCTATGTGTACTATTCCATTTATTGCATTTTTGTTTATTGAGCATCTATTTTCAAATCCCGTATGTCAGTCTAAAACTATAACTTTTGTACAACTAAATGCTGCCCATTTTAAATAATGGTATATTCTTTGTCTTAACAACCCAATTAATCTTAACCCAATTAACCCTTCAAGGAGATAATACATGTCCCAGGCACTCAGATTTTCAGCAGCAATTCAATTTAGGTAGCCTAAACAAATCAGGTAAATACCAAGATAAGAATTGGGAACACATTATGTAAAACTAATACAAAGTTTCTATTATTTCTCCTCCTTCTAATATATTACATTTTCATTCCTGTGTCACATTTTCATTCCTGTTTTATGCCATATTTACTTTCATTTTGTAAACCCAATAAAATACCCATGGTAAGTCCAATAAAATACCTCAGAAGAAAGAAAAGATAAGCAGTGTTGCTGTTGATACTTGTAATTACCACCTACAGGTTTTGGACAGAGTTACAGAACATTGAAAAATCACAGGAGAAAGATTAGCAACTGTAAAAATAATTAACAAAGGTATGCTAATATGCCAAGATTACCATATTAAACTTTAGCAGAACTACACTGTTGAGAGGGCCAAACCATGACATGCAGTAATTATGCAAACAGGAACAATGTGTACAATGTGTACAAATTTTCACACACTTCCAATTATCCAGTTACTCATTGTGCTCAACTATAAGATAGGTCGTTTGATTTGAACTTAGTGCAAGAGATATATTAATGCTTTAGGGCAGTGATGGAGAACCTTTAATTTACCGAGTGCTGAAAAGTACATGCTTTGCGCATGCCATCTGCACATGCATGCAGCTTTTGCACACACAATGCACATGTGCTGCACGCATGCACCCACGCACACATGAGCAATCATGTGCACGTACACATGAGAGCTCCAAAGACCAGCTAGATTCCTGCTGCAATCGCGCGCATACACAGCAGATGCCCAAAGACCAGCTGGGTCTTTGCAATCATGCATGTGTACATGTGCAATCACATGTGCATGCTCAGCTGGAGGTAAGTTGGCCGACAGCTTGTGTGCCCAGCAAGATGGCTCTGCATGCCACCTCTGGCATCCGTGGCATAGGTTTGCCATCACGGCTTTAGGGCTTAATGTTATATGTGAAGCAAGTCACTGTGGTTTAAACAACGATACTGCAATCTGCTAACACAGATCATTTTTATCAGTAATTATTTCTTTTTAATCTCAGTTCTTTGCCTTTTTAAGATACCATTTTAGAAGAGTCAGAATGGTTTTCTTCCCTATGCCAGAACTGTAGAAGCCAGTTGACTGAAATGAAGACTATTACAAAATCAGATATCAGTCTTTGATAGTATGTGATCAAACTTTGAGTAGTTTGGAAATAGTCTGCTTTTTTGACAACAGAGAAAAATTAAAGTTCTGTTTCTAGGTCTGAAAATGTTGAAGTGCATAAACAAATATTATAATAGAAATATGCTAAGAGTGGCTTACTCTTAATAGTGGCTTACTATGATTAGCATCTAGGATTTTACAATAAGCTAAGCAAGAATCAAACAAACCACATTTTGGATAGCTACGATGCATATGATGGCATTATACCGAGTACCTAAATAGTTGGGTTCACATTTTTGATAGCTACAAAACATGAACCTAACTATGTAGCACCTTGTACAAGCCCCAATGCATAATTACATCACACAAATGGCATGAGTTATGCAATAGGCATCAGTTTTCATTGATACAAATTATGTATCATTCATGTAATTTTGTGATGCCATCACATATGATGCCATCACATATAGCAATGTCTGTATGAAAGAATAAGTATTATCTAAGAAGGTTCATATATTCCTTTAGTTAAGATCTTTCAATTGGCTTTAGTCAAACCAATGGTCTCCTAACCGCACACTTCTATTTTGGTGTATCAAGCTGACCCTTAGATATTGCAGATTTATTAATACAATTTTAGACATCTAATATATAATCTCTTATTTAGGAATTATATAGATATTATATCATACAATGTAATATTTTTAAAAATGAAGGGTAAAAAACCACATAACAGCTAGTCAGATATATATTCTTAGATTGAATATGACTGGTGATAGAAATCTTATATTCCACCCTGTCATTTAAAAGCCTTATGTATTATAGAGGAAAGTCAAAGCTTAAATCATTCAGAAATAATATAACAAAAACTCCTTTACTGTAGTTCTATCATTACTTTTTAATCCATGGGAGTACTGACATCCTGGTGCTGACCTGAATTAAATTTTCCAGGCAGGAGTTCTTATAAAGCAATCTTTTATATAACAAAGTGTTTTCCTTTTGATTATCATTTTTGAAATTCAGTTTAGAAAGAATACATACGTGGACACTATTCAGTGCTATGAATTTGCATTCTGAGAACCCAGTTGTTAACTCTTAGCAGTAAAAACTACTAATTTGATTGACAGGTCATGTTCAGTAAGTACTGTATGTATGTGTTAATATATGTGTGAATGCCACAATATCAAACAACATCAGTGTATAACTCTATAATTATTTTTGTGTCTAAGAAAAGAAAAGTTAGGAGGCTGCAGTAAATATATAATCTTTCATTAAAATGCATATTAGATCTTTGTATGTTACTCAGAGTCACTGATGTAAATGGGCTATCATATGAATGATTAAATAAATAAATAAATAAATAAATAATAAATCTATTACAGTTATATGTAGAAAATTTTTACAATTCCTGTACCTAAAATCTTAGCAGTATTTATTTTAATATTTCAATCTTCTGGTTTGAATGGCCTACATTTGACAGAAACAGCGGTTTCAGAATTAGAGTAAAATGATGGTTAACTTAAATTTACATTGTATTGTATAAACTCAACTTTACCACATCACATCCTAGAGATGGTACAAATCAGAACCTGAGGCAGAGTACTCTTTATTCTATTTATCTAAATGACCACTTTCACATGATTTTTAATCTTCTGAGAACTTCCCATAAAGAATTAGTTAAAACTAGTGTATTGTTTCAACAGGGTGAAAGAGTAGAAAGAGAAGTAAGTAATTCAGTTGTGAGGCTTTGAAATTCTGAAACAGTGATTCACTTTAAAGAACAATGGTGCAGTTTTCCTTCTGCTGGGTTCTATCCAAAAGTGTGGAGATCAGCTACCAAAATTATTAAATATGGCCATACTGTCTAAGACTCTTAGGGATTCTGAAGTTGACCATAACCGTTCAGGTTTGATGGAGGCTACCACTGTAGGGCAATGATAAGACCTTTATGATTTAAATGAAACCACATCAAAATGAGAGATACAATCAATATTGATACCAGAAGAGTAAATTGGGCCAGCATTATCTTTAAAAGTTTAAAAGCTAGACTTTTGATGGAGATGGCTGGGAAATATACCTGCATTTTGAGCCATAATTTGCTCCTCTAACTAATGCTAATCATTGATACAATTAACAAGAAAGCTGACCAGATCCAAATGATTAGCCTGCCTTATAGTTAAATTTACTCAGTACATCTGTTTATATAAGATAAAAGAATAATATATTAGAAATGCTGGTTTAATTATCATTAGAATCTTGTTATCTTTTAAAAGCAATTGTCAAAATTTGCATGCATCTTTATGAATTAAAGACCTTGCAGATTTTTTTTAACATTAAAGTTGTGGGAGAAGCAAATTTGAAAAAAGATGTCTGTTGAATCATACTATTAGTGCAGAAATAGGATTTCTATCTTTTTAAAAATCATTCTTCCTTTTAACAACTATATGGCAGATAGAACAAAGACCTATCTATACTTGGGATAGATGTATCTAAAATGATGAAGTGCAGAAATCCAAATTACAAGCATCCAAGATATATGGCTTTTTAGCTTCTGATTGGACACATTCAGTGAAGGGGAGCTCACTACCTCAATTGGTAATTGGTTCCACTCATGCTGTTAAGAATTATTTTCCTAGCATTCAACCATAATCTGTCTTCTTGTAATTTAAATCCATTATTTCATATCCTCCACTTCAGAACAATACAGAATAGAATCTTGACCTTCATTGGGTTTTGCATATTTAACTTGACAGCAAAGATGGACGGACATTTCACTTCCTTTAGTTTTTCATAAGTATTAAACAAACTGAATGGAAATACTTTAATCTCCAAAGTTTGTATGTAGAAGCCAAATTGAATGACTTGTCAATTTCTAGCAATTCTGACCAGCAATTCTGCTTTTCATACACACAATCAAACCCCTTACACTTATTTTCTATTTCAATATAATTAGTTCATTTTTCTTCTTGATTTTCTGCTTTCAGGAAATGTTCTGCTTCCTTGGTTCATCCTTACATAAAAGAATTAATGCATGTTATGTTGCTTGAAAGTTGTAAGCAGTTTTTCTATTGTATACAAGAATGGAATAATAGTCATGCATAACACATGTCTAATGCAAGTAAAGAAAATTAATTCTGTATAGTGGTTTAAAGGACTGGAGTACAAATCAGGACCCTGCAATTTCTATTCATGTTTTAGGCATGAAGTTGGTAGGGTGGCTCTCCCTCAACTCTAGGAAGAAAGCAAACTTCTGAAAAATGTTGCCAAAGAAAACTGCATGGATTTGTCTATGTACAGTTGCCAAGAATCAATACCGATCCAAAGGCACAAATATAATGCAACTGTAACAGAAGAAAAAAATTATTACTCTTTTTAGGTAATGAATATAATATTTATATACAAATTGTTTATTTTGAATAGAATGTTCAGAATAGAAAGAAAAGCTAAATTAATATTGCATGAAGTGAAAGCTGTATACACTTTATAAAAGCTGAATAAAATTCCAGTGTCAGGTATGTTCTTTATTGCTATATACTGTTAACAGGTTTTTTAATGTGTATATGTACTAGGTTTTCTGGTTTTTTTTTTTAATCATGTCAAATTATCAGACCTGCCTGTAGTTTTCTTGACATGGTTTTTCAGAAATAGTTTTCCATAGCTGCCTTCCTGGGCTGATAGAAAGTCTCTGGCTCAATTCACTCAGCTGGCTTTGTACCGTATATAAGGAAGGATTGGAACTCATGGTCTCCTGATTTCTAGCTTGATGCCTTAACTACTACACCAAATGGATTCTCATGTATGTATATGTTTACACACAGTAGACATATATACAGGTGGACCTTGACAACAATTCATTTAGTGACTATTCAAAAATACAACACCACTGGAAAAGATGACTTATAAACATTTTGCAAACTTACAACTGTTGCAGCATCTCCATGGTCATGTGATCAAAATTCAGATGCTTGACAATTGACTCATATTTATGACAGTTGTCCTGGGGTCACATAATTCCCTTTTGTGACACCTTCTTATAAGCAAAGTCAATGGGAAAATCAGATTCACTTAACAAGTGTGTTATTAATTTAATAATTGTAGTTATTCACTTAACTGTGGCAAGAAAGGTTGTAAAATGGGAAAATCACTTAACAAATGTTTCCCTTAGCAGAAATGCATTAGATTGTGAAATAGTGTTGTATGATGCTGCAAACAAGCTGAAAACAAGTTATTACCATTATGTATATTGTGAATTGATTGTTAATTTGAAAAAAAACACTGCAGAAAGGGTGTATTATACAGCAAAGCTTCTACAAATATCAGAAAAATAATGGATTTTGTCATATATCAGTGGTCATGGTCCTTATTGTTAGTTATCCAACACAAACAGAAGACACTTAGAATTTTTTTCTAAGTGAGATAACTAAACCAAATTATAAAGTGTAATTCAAAAAAACAAAAGTAAATAAACCAGAAAATAAATAAAAGTTTAAGAGAAAGAAACCTCAATTTTACATACATATACAGAAAGAGAAAGAGTATATCAGACAATTCAAAGGTTGCATAAAAAAGCTGGATGATGTTGAATTGTATTCCTAAAATTTGTAGTCTTCAAAGCCTAAAGAACTTTGTATTTTTCATGAAAAATAAAAAGCTTCTAGAAAGATGGATTTACTCCAGTGGACAACTGCATACAAACTGACTTTATTTTTACTACTACTATGGTAAATATGAAGTTGACTGTTGTTAAGACTTGAGTACTATCATTCATTTAATTATATATTCATATAAATTTATCCGGAAGTCAGTAGTGATATGCTATTCAAAAGATAATATATGGTATATATATTCTAGTATATATTGTGTTTCCCTAAGAAAAAATAAAGTCATGTCCTTACCTAAGTAGCTGTCTATCTCTAAAGCACAGCCGAAGAGCCAGTGTTATCCAAAGAGCTTCTGTGGTCACATGGCTGGCATCAGTATATGCCAGAGCTGCATGCAATACTGTAATCCTTCCACCAAAGTGGTACCTATTTATCTCCTTGCACTTACATGTTTTATAATTGCTGACTGATTGGCAGGAGCTGGACCAAGTAACAAAAGCTTACTCCATCATATAGTGTTTGGTTTTGAACTGCCAACCTTCTGATCAACAAGCCCAGTGTCTTAACCACTTAACCACCTTACCTATTTACTTACTTACTTACTTATTTTCTTTCCAGCCAGCACAAAGAGAATACTTGCAAGACTATTCCATGATTGTCTCCACTTGCAATTATTGCTTCTTTGCTTAACATTCCTTAGGTATGAATCACATGAAATTACATAGTTGGTTTTTAATTTAATTTTCATAATTTAATTAGGATGTGTTTTTATGCACACTAGGAGGCAATTATGCATATCCATGCTATAGAAAAAGGCCATGGAGACATTACACTGGGCAATCAAAGAAGAAATATTCTGTGTACAATTTACACTCCCTGATGCTTTCAGATATCACCTCTGCTACAACATAGAATGCTGCCAGGTACTGTGTAGCAGCACTTAAATTGTTCAGAAGTTGACCTTTGCCATAAACCAATTTTAATTAGCATCTAGCTTCTTATTTTAGAGTAATTTGTATTGTGATAGATTTAGTTTGCGATGCTTCTTTACATGTGCATCCTTATGTCTCCTTAGATTCTTCTTTCCTTTTGGATTCTTGTTTTTATATTTTTTACCTTTTTATATTTGTTTTATTTTGATGTATCTTTTATTGTTCTTATTTTGTATGCCATCCTCCTTATGCAGGTCTTTGTCTGTAATATAGGTTTGATTTGAGGTACATTTTTGGTGTACAATAAGAACCTTACATTTGACCTTATACGTAGAACTTCAGATAATCATTAAACTATCTGTAGCTTTGAATCAGTCACATCAAACTGAATTGGGCTCTGTATTTATTGAGCCTACATACAGGTTTCTATCACAGTTGCTTTTCCTCGGTCTTTCATTTCGTTCTCATTTCTCTCCAACTTGTCAGATATAATTAGCAGTTGTTGAATAAATTGATCAGCTAATTTCCTTCTCACCCTTGGACACATTTAATCCATTAGTTGATGATTTGTAGAGACTTGAGCTTTTTTTCTCCCGGAAATATTTCTTTGACTGCTCTGTATCAATAATTATATTTACTAAATCACCTTCATTTCATGATAGCCCAACTAACCTTATTCACGGAATTTTTAACAAGCAGGTTTTTGATTTTTTTTTTTTTTGGCATTTCACTTGTTTAAAAATCATTCTGCATGTCACCTCTTCTTTCCTTTTTAATGGCGATAGCTGCTACCTAGTAATTTTCTTGTTCTTGATAAAAGTTCAGTAGATAACATAAACCTCTCCTTATATTTTATGCAATTATTTATTTATTCTCTGAAATTGATTTGAAATCCTTTTTAGTTACAATTTCAGCGCTCTTATTAGTTTTGCTTCCTACATATTTAAAAAGCTTTTTTAAAAAAATTGTAATAATTGTAAAATAAAATTTATGATACATTATAATGGTAGACCAACATTATTCTCTGGAATATCTGGAAAAAACACTTTGATTTTCTAATATTCACATCCATAGATCTATGCATCCTCCCCCCCCCCCCCTTTCCAATATTGGGACACTGGCATCAGGAAGATAAGAATTAACAGAGGTTTTCTGTGGATTCTGAAATCAAATAAACTCTAATAAATATTTTCCAAATCTCAAGAAAATGATTAATTTCTAAAATGATGATAAATTTCTGTTTAGCACACAAGAGAGCTAAACTTCTAGCCTCTCTTATGTGCCAAATAACAAAAGGCAGTGTGCCTTGCAATACAATATTTCACATTGGGAACCAATTCTAAGTATACAACTCACCCCTTTAATCTTAATTAAAACTTTAATTCGAACATTTTGCACTGCTATGAATTCAGACCATTGGTAGCTATTATTCACCACTTAGAAAAAGTAAGCAAACATCTTCTTGTTGTGCCATATCCGTCATCGGATGTTAGCGATCATGTTGGCAAGCCTATTTTTATCAACAGCCACATGAAAAAGTACTACTCAGTTTTGTCCAAACTGAAGCTATGATATTCTTCTGCCTGGACATCATTTGCCTTCAATCTTTCTTTGGAGGATTAAGTGAAGTATGCTGTATTTTTCTGGATGTCGCATCACATGTCCAAAATATTCTAACTTTTGCTTTTTTATGGTTTTGATGATTTCCCTTGGATTTCCTAGGTGGCTTATCACCTCCTCATTTCTGATTTTGGCAACCCAATTTATACGTAACAGCCACCTTTAAATCCACATATTAAATGCTTCAAGTCTATTGAAGTGACTTTCTGTCAGAGACCGACTCTCCACTCTGTAGAGCAGGATAGAAAAGATGTAACATTTGACAAGCCTGATTTTAAATCTTAGGCTTATGTCATGACTGCAGAAGACCTTTTTCATTTTGAAGAATGCTGTTCGAGCTTTGTCTATCCTTGTTTTTACTTCAGTGGTCATGTTCCAGCTTTCATGTAAATTAGAACCGAGGTATGTGATTCTTTCAACTTTTTCTAGTGGTAGCTTTTCCGAAGTTATCGGTAGTAAATTAATGGGTTGTTTGCTGACAACCATGATCCTGGTTTTTGAAATGTTAAGCTTCAAGCCATATTTTTCAGATATTTCTATGACTAAGGATGAGGAACTGTAGGTCTTCATGCTTAGTGGAAAGCAGAACTGTATCATCAGCATATCTTAAATTTTTGATACGAACAGTTTCCTTTAATGCCAGCATTGATGTTTTCCAGTGCTTTGTTGAAAATTGATTCAGAGTAGATATTAAACAACAGCAGAGACAGAATACAGCCCTGTCTCACCCCTCTTCATATTTCTGCATTATATGAGTGTTTTCAACCTAGTCTCACATTTGCTGCCTGATGCCGAAGTAAATTCTTTATGTCTTTGTCATCTAGTCCCACTTGTTTTAGGATTTGTTATAGTTTTCTGTGTCTTATTTTTTATCAACTGATTTTTCAAAATCAATGAAGCACATGTAAACACTGTGATTGACATCTCTACAATACTGTGCAAGAGTTTGAATGCTGCATAGGGCATCTCTTGTATCTTATTTCAAAATTTAAATTTTGCTGGCCATTGACCAAATAAATATTACTGTTACTACTATTACTATGTATGCTATTTAAAAACTTCTTAGATGTGATATGGATGAGACATATTTTTGCACAGTTTTGTTTAGCCATTAATTTTCTTCAGTGACTGTTGAATCATGGATATATATTTGTGCAGGTGATATGGATAAGTAAAAAGTGCAGAGAGCTTTTGCTTGCAGTGCTCATTAGGATATAATGCTGCATTTAAATAAGACAGTGAAAAACATGGAGAGTTTTTATGAAAGAGTGTAGAAATAAAAGCATGTAATAATTATAAATCTGTAAAAATATGAATAGAACACCGAGTTACTACCATGTTTCCCTGAAAATACGATCTACTCACAATACGATCTCAAGTTCTAGCTTGATTTTTACATGTGCACCCAATATATACCCTACCTCCCAAAATAAGCTTTAATTAAGACCCTACTCTAGGGTGCACTGGTAAAAATTAAGCTAAGGTAGGGATGGGGGAAGAGCTGCCCTACTACTACTCGGATAGTTACAGCTAGGCCTCGCACACCTTGGCCCATTTCTTCTGCAGCTGGCAAGGCTTTCCTGAAGGCCTCTGTAGCCAATAACAGAGCTCTGGATCAATCATCTCTGTTATCAACTACAGCCGTAATGACACAGTGGTTAGAGTGCAGTACTGCAGGCTACTTCGGCTGACTACCAGTTGCTTGCACTTTGGCAGTTCGAATCTCATCAGGCTCAAAGTTGACTCAGCCTTCCATCCTTCCAAGATAGGTAAAATGAGGACCCAGATTGTTGGGGACAATATGCTGACTCTGTAAACCGCTTAGAGAGAGCTGTAAAGCACTATGAAGTGGTACATAAGTCTAAGTTCTACTGCTACAGAGGCTTGCTGGCTGCAGAAGAAATGGGGCAAGGTGTGCGAGGCCTAGCTGCAACTATCTGAAGCCAAAGAAGTTCCTGAAGGCCTCTGACAGTGAAAAAGAGGCAAAAAGGAGGCCGTAGATGAGGCGCACAAGTGAGGTGAGTCAGTGGATGATATCCCACCTCTCCCCCTTTTTTGCTGGGAAAAAAAATACAAGACAGGAAACACAATAAATATGCCAACAGAGTACTATTTGTGAATAAACACTAGCTAGAAAATGGAAGATCTTTATTATTCAAAATGATGCCAGGCTTATACTTGTATACAACAGTTTCAAAATATTTCCTTCTTTGTAAATCAATGACTTGAGAAATATTGAGTCCTACAGATGTAACTCTGTTACCAGCTAGTTCATGTATCATCCATCCCAACTTCTTTTTATTTCTTACCCTTGAAAGAGATTATAGGTTAGAAAAGGAAATCTCTGAAGGTCTGCAGGCATAAAAAGGAATACCAGTGCTCAGGGTTATTTCTCCATGGCCCCGGAGACACACTTGTATAGCTATAATAATTTCAATTCTGTTATAGGAGATCTCCTGAAAGCTATAGAAGTGCTATTTCTACAGTAATGAATTTGAATGAAATCTCCTTATGATATTTTTAATAGTAAAAAAAACAACTGTTAGTTGTTTTTCTGACATTTTAATACTGTAATTCTCTTTTCTAAGATCAGGACCACATTTTTCCACTTACCCTAGCTTGTTTGATGATAGTCTGTGTATTCCCAGGTCAGCATTTCATTCTCTCCTCTAATAATCTCCCAAGTGATGGCTAGCTATCTCAAATTCAAGACAAGCTGTCTTCACTGACAAACACAGTTGTCAGTCATGCTTCTCATCAGAGGGAGAAAGACAGCCTCTACAATGCATAGCTGCTGGCTCCATATTTTTTTCAGGCACTGGATATGAATCTGTCTGCCTCAAACTTTCTTAGAACATTTGATTTACACTGTGATTTTAGGAGATTAGAACATAAAGTAGGATGAGATACTCTATTACCTTGGATACCATTAGCTTGAAGTACTGTATGTATATGTGTTTCAATGACCATTCATAAGGTTAAAAATCCTCAATGTGTCATACAATCTAATTCTCTGCACAATATTTCCTTTCTCTCCAACAATACCTGTTAATTTGGTTTTCTCTTTCTGTCTCTTCCTTCCTTCCTT